>PVKE010010992.1:0-41256 GCA_004027555.1 Craseonycteris thonglongyai
TTATTTTATCTTCAGTGCATATTTATTTTTATTTTACTTTTGACAGATAGAGAGAGAGACAGAGACAGAGACAGCTAGAGAACCGAACTGTGGGAACTCCCCAGTTCAGCATGTGGGTCCGCCTGGGCCGGAGCCGGGATTCGATCCTCGGTCCTCGGGGCCTCAAAGCGAGCGCTCAACCCGCTGAGCCGTCCCGGCTCTCCCCCTTTTTTGTTTTTTTTTATTGTCCAGATTTAATGGACATTTATATGATGTAAGCAAATCTATAGAGGTAGAAAATAGATTAGGTTGTCTAGGATTGGAAGAAGGCCGGAATTGGGGGAAGGGGGATGAGGGGAATATATTTTTTATTGCTGCTATAATACATTACTACAAACATTGACTTAAAACAGCACAAACGAATTACCTTACAGTTCTAGAGGTCATAAGTCCAAAATGCTGGCCAAATTCAGTGTTGACTAAGGAGAGAATCTGTTTCCTTGCCTCTTCCAGCTTCTAGAGGCCACCCACTTTTCTTGGTACAACTTTCTTCTTCCAGCTTCAAAACCAGCAATGTTGGGACAAATTCCTCTCATGCTGTCACCTCTGTGGTTCCCTCTTTCAATTAACCTCCTCCACTTTAAGGACACTTATGATTATGTTGGGCCCACCTAGATAATCCAGAAAAATTTATTTGAAGATAAGCTGATTACCTTAATTTCATCTGCAATCTCAATTCTTCTTCGTTATGTAGCCTAAAATACAAGTTCCAGAGATTAGAATGTAGACATCTTTGATGGAAACATTATTTTATCACAGAGAAATTGGGGAGAGAGTGCTGAAGGTTATGGGGTTCCTTTTTGGGATAAAAATGTTCTAAAATGGATTGTGGTGATGGTTGCACAATTCCGTGAATATACTCAAAATTACAGAATTGTGCACTTTAAATGGATAAATTGTACAAGATGTGAACTATATTTTAATAAAACAAGTGTATGGGCGTGTGTAGGGTGTATATACAGTATTTCTAAAACTGAATTCTGTAATCTTCCTGCCTGAAACCGGCTCCTTTTCCTGGATTTCTCATTTCAGTTAATGACACCTTTGTCTTTCAGGGCATCCAATCAATATAGCTATTATAGATTGCTCCCTCTCAACTCATTCAGAATGTTTTTTGTTTTTCAAATGTCCAGTTTTCACTTCCTAAATAGTTCTTTAATGTATCCCTTTTCAAAGTCCTGGTCTGTTTTAATGTGACTGAATTTTTACCCCTAAGGAAGACAGCTTTTCTGATTCATCGACCTCTTTTGCAGTGTAAATATAGCTGGGCACCCCTTCACAACCAATTCTATTAAAATACAATTAGTTTTAAAAATAAATGTGTAATGCATTGATACATATATGTGCACCTTTTACCACTGTGATGAGCCTAATAACAACGATTATAATTTTGAATTAGGGGAAGCCAGGATGGCTCAGTGGGTTGAGCGCTCACTTTGCAGCACCGGGGACGAGGATCGAATCCAGGCCCGGCCTGTGCGGAACCACGTGCTGAGCTGGGGAGTGCCCCCAGTTCGGTTCTCTCTCTGTCTCTGTCTCTGTATCTCTCTCTCTGTCAAAATAAATAAATAAATAAATAAATAAATAAATAGATTTCTAAAAAAAAATTTAAAAAAAAATTTTGAATTAATGATGAGACTGACTAGCCCGTATTTTGAGATTATCTGCATCAACTGTATGTAATGTGGCATGAAAATATCTGTGATTTCATGTGATGACAAAGTCACAAGTACTGCTTATACTACTGATTGTCGCCAACACATAACTAAAGGAAATGCTAAATTTCGGTCACCGATTAGTGAAAACAATGGTAAATTTTCCTAGTCAAAATCTCTGATGATCCCAAGTTAGAATGCCCCGCCATGAGGGAAGACAGAACCATCGAGCGCGCGCGCTGGCATCCTAGAGAGGAAGCGCAGGAGGCTTGGGCGACGCGGCCCTGTGACGCACTTCCGGCCACGCCTCACTTTGCTCCGTCCCTGAGGTGAGTGTAGGGGTTTGTCGTTCCGGACGCCCTGCTGGGATCGCGCTCTTAATCCGCCGAGAAGGCTGTCACCTTCGTCCCTGCTGCTGCGGTGTAGGGAGTTGGAGGTGGTTTCCGGGCCATTCCTGTCCTCCCCGGGTACCTTCGCTCGCCCGAGCTCGCGGCAGCCGCTTCGGGAAATGGGGGCTGTGGATGGAAAGGAGGCACGTTGTGTCCGACACAGCCGAATAGCCCCTTGGCTTATTGGGCCAACAACTATTTATTGAGCAGCTAAATGCCGGTCGTTTTTCTAGGTTCCCCGCATGCAGTTGTGAATGAGACGGGGCATGGGTCCCGACCTCAGGGAGCTTTGAGTTTAATTGGAAAAGGTACATGTTAATTAAATCCGATCATTTCACCCCACCTGCTCTTAACTGGATAGCTATGGCTTGTTGCTTTTAGGTCGAAGACCAAGTCAGTGTGCACAAGGCCCTGGGCGCCTTGGTCTCTTGCAACTTCACCCTCGTTTTTTAAAATATACCCATTGGATCTGCTACAGGCTTGGCCCAAGACTTCTAGAACATGCTTTTGCGCTTGCTGTCACTTTTGTAAAGATTTTCCTTTTAATCTACCGGTAGTTAGTTCCTAATAAGTCTTACCATCTAAGATAAATTCTCCCTGGCACTAGGCACAATTGTGATCGTAAAATTATGAGAATCTTTGATTTAACGTGTGGCTAGTTTTTCTTTAGACAAGCTCAGTGATGAAAGGGAGCATAGCTTTTTCTCTCTCCACTGTGTCTCACACTTAGCCTGGAATGAAATAAGTATGTGATAAATGTTGAATGAAGAAAGCATAAATTAGTATATAATCTTAAACTGGGAGACATGGTGTACAGGAAACAGAATACAGTGCTAGTGGAGTGTGTCACATGGGACCTGACCTGATCTATACAGGGTGAGCTGGCATTACCTAGATGAAGAGGGTCAGGCTGCTACAGAGTATTTCAAGTGGATTACAAAGGTTCTAAAGGTGGAGAAGAGTGGTTGATGCTGGAGCAATAGCAGGAACAAAGGCCCCGAATTAGCATAGTAAAGAAAACGGAAAAAAAGCCAGAGTGGCTGAACTGAGAAGGGCTCCACAAAGTGGGGCCAGCAGGAAATCACCCCAGCAACGAGCTGCTTTAGGCAAGGTGCTGGCTTTTTGGTAGGATATGACTGCTTGAGAATACAGTGTCTATAGGGGATGATAATAAACCAGACATCTTGGCATTTTGTGGTGACCTTTCAGGGTCCTTTGTGGTTATCACTGGGTTTTAAAATGGAGTGATGAACAAAAAAAGATGCCTGTAGGGGAAGCGGGGATGGCTCAGCAGGTTAAGTGCTTGCTTTGCAGCCCCAGGGACTGAGGATGAGTCCCCGTTCCCAGTCCCAGCCCGGCCCGTGCAGACCCATATGCTTAACTGGTGTGTGCTTTCTGTGCGGGAGGATCCCAATTCGGTTCTCACCATGGGGCGAGCCTCCCATGTGGGACCCCCATCCGGTTTACCCCCCTGCTCAAGGGGTATCCCTCCCATGCGGGAGGTCCCTGCCTGGTTAAATGAAACTGTTGAAAACTGATCCGGAACAACTGTGGAGACTGCTCTGGGCCCTCCCCCTTCTCTCTTGTCTCTCTGTCAAAAACAATAAAATAAACCTTTTTTAAAAAAAGGAATATAGGCAATATTGTAATAACTGTATGGTGTCAGAAGGGTACTAGACTTACCAGGGTGATCACTTCGTAAGTTATGTAAATATCTAATCACTGTATTACACATCTGAAATTAATATTGTATGTCAACTGTGATTAAAAACAAAACAGCTTTTGGAATCTGGCAGATCTGGCTTGGAATACAAGTTCATCCACCAACTGAGTGACCTTAGTAGAGAAAATTATTCTCTGATCCTTATTTTCTCATCTGGAAAAAAAGGTTCACAAGGTTTATTGTGGGGATGGAATGTGAGGCTATGTATTTTTCATCCCAAAACGTGCCTTTCTCTTTTTTTAACCTTTTGTTTCCCAATAAAAATTTTTTTCTAAAAAATGAAGGTCTGGGTTTCCTCTTGTTAGAGTTTGCTTCTAGTTTTTTCAGTGTCTTGTGCTGGTTTCTCACTTTTTACTCCTGTCCTACCTAGGGCAGAGCATTGTTGTTGGGGATTATAGGCTTTGCTGTCTGAGGGCAAATTACTTCCCCTTTCAGAATCTGTTTCCTCAGAATTTAAACTTCATGTTATTGTGTAGATTAAAGAGGAAATACTTATATACCACTTACTCAATGGGCACTTAGTAAAGAATTGTTGCTATTGTTGGCAGGTATGTTGGTTTAAAGGAGAGTCTTTGACTGAGGCTCACTCACTCTGCTTCTTCAGCCCCTGCTCTTCACCAAGAAAAGAAGCCAAAGTGATGGCAGCTGTGCCCCTGAAAGCCTGGGACCAGGTGAGTTTTGGGGCCTGGGGTAGTGAAGGGGGAACAAATAGGTCCTGAAGTGCCTCCTGTGAGTGGGTGTCTGGACATATTGAAGCAAATTGCCCACTTGTTGGAATAACAGTAAAAGATTGAGAATGCAAGATGGGACCCCTAAAACAACTGACTTTATTAAAAATTGTGTATTTCTTTTTTTTACATGTTTAAACTTCAGTCACTTTCAAAGTACTCTCTGTATGATGCAGTACACCAATTGAGACACCTTTTCCACTGCTCAAAACAGTTTTGAACTGGATTTTGATGCCTTTTAGTATTTCTGCCATTTTTTGTTTCATCTCTTCCACATTGGCAAACCGCTTCCCTGTTGAGGACTTTTTTCAGCCAGGGAAACAAAAAAAGTCTCTGGGGGCGAGATTAGATGAATAGAGAGGGTGGGATCATGCTGTTTTTGGTCAAAGACTTATGAACATTCAGTGCGGTGTGGGTAGGTAAGTTGTCAGGCGGCACATTGTTCGTGTAAATCACCCATCATGAAATGGGCAGATGTGTTGGAAGAGTCTCCAAAAAAATTCACTGAAGCTGAATGCAGGCTCCCACAATGCCAGCTGGTACACTGATGCTGCAGAGTTCCTAGAACACTCACCTGGCAGGTGAAGCCAGTACTACAAGGGCCCTGCTCTCCAGAAGATAATCCTATTTGGGTTGGGAAAGTCCCCATTGTATAATATTTACAAAATCAAAGAGATTTTGCTCTAGGAAGGTTAGTTAATGAGTGACTCCAGGTTTTTTAAACATTTTTATGTTTTGTAACAGTACATTTTATGTCCAACTGGGAAGCTCTTCTGCTAGTTAGAAGTTCCGGATTTTGGGTTGTAGAAATAGTCAGTTAATGGTCTAACACTCAGTTCTTTCACCTTTTCTCATTTAACCATTCCTAATAGGATCACTCCCTCATACTGTCCCCATAGTCCCACACTCTGACCCTGAGTTCCTTGTTTTAGGAGGTCACCACCTCCTAAAACAAGGAACCTCTTGGTTTAGGAGGTGGTGACCTTCGAAGATGTGGCTGTGTATTTAACCCGGGCAGAATGGGCTGGCCTTACTTCCAAACAGAAGGACCTATACAGAAGTGTGATGCTGGAGAACTATGGAAACTTGACATCACTGGGTAAGGGTCATTTTCTGCCTGGGACTCAGATCTATGCTTTCTCCCTTCTTTCCTAATAGGCTAGGGTGCAGTATGAAGAGGGAGGTGTCTCTCATATATCCACTCTGTGGCTCTAGGGCTGAGATAAAATGACCTACTCAGAGGTTGCTGGGTAGGGAGAGGCCTTGGGTCATTTGTCCCAAAGTAGGGAATTGCTCTCCCTTGGTAAGAGTGTGCCCCATCCTTCAGGGGGCTCTGCACAGTAAGGACTAAGTAGTTTCAGTTGCCAAAGACAAGTTCTTAGCTTATTGCTCCCTCCATTGTCTAGGGAAGGACATGACCCCTTTCCTGTGTTTGTACATGTATTGAAGGGTCTCACTAACTTACCTACTCAAGTAGGAAGAGGTCACAAATGCTCAGTTTCTTCTTGATCAAAATCTCCATGGGTTTCCTCAGTCCTGAGACCTATTCTGAGGGTCTTATGCTTACTGGGCTCTTGGGGTTTTCCTTCTTTTGACACAGCAGACACACAGCTAAAAGTTTTTATTTTCTCACCCCCCTTTCAGGATACCCAGTTCCCAGACCTGCCCTGATCTCACGCCTGGAGGGAGGGGATTTGCCTTGGGACCTAGAGGCACAGGCCAACCTACATGTAGAGAAAACCACAGTCATCTGTAAAGGTAAGTGAAGAGGGTAACTGGCAACTGTAGAGGTTTACAGAGCAGTGTATTTTAAAAGGAACCATGCTGGGAAGAATTTAAATACAATAGATGATTGTTTCTAATAGGTAAAATACTAAGCATTTCCCACTAGTTTTAACTGTTACTAAGATAACATATTTCCACTCCATATATCTCATATGCAGTTCTTGAATCCATTGCTCCTTATTGAATTTAAGCATTGTGTGCCTCAGTGACCCTCCTTCCTTGGACAGGATGGATTTATTCAGGAGCGGTTTCAGCACTTAACTGTGTGCCAAGCTTTGTTTAAGAAGCTCTCGAGGATACAAGTTAATGTAAAGAGCTAAAAACGAAAAAACAAAAACGTACTAAGTGCTACTGGTGGTACATAGGCACTGGGCTGTAGGAGCACTGCAGAAGTAGAGGTTAGAAGAATTGGAAGCTCAAGTAACACTTCTTCATGGGCAGGCCATCTGTCCCAACTTTGACAGATTACAATGGATATCACATGGAGAAAAAGAAGGTAGATTATCTGGCCCGAGGAAGGGAATAAAGCAAGCTTGTCCAACCAGCGGCCTGTGGGCTGCATGTGGCCCAGGACGGCTTTGAATGTGGCCCAACATAAATTTGTAAACTTTCTTAAAACATGAGATTTTTTTAAGCATTTTTTAAAAATTTCAGGGAAGCTGGATGTCTTGGTGGGTTAAGTGCATGCTTTGCAGCCCTGGGGACCAAGGATTGAGTCCTGGCCCTGGCAGACCCATTTGCTGAACTAGGGTGTGCTTCCCATGCAGGAGGCCCCTAGTTCGAGGGGTTGTGCCTCCTATGTGGGAGGCCCCCGGCCCGGTTCCCGCCCTTCGTGGCCCCTGCCCATCTGTGTGAAATGAAACCGTGTTGAAAACTGATGATGTACAACTGTGGAGACTGCTCTGGGCCCTCCCACTTCTCTGTCTCTTTCTGTCAAAAACAATAAATGTTTAAAAAAAATCTCATTAGCTATCATTAGTGTTAGTATATTATATGTGTGGCCCAAGACAGTTGTTCCAGGGTGGCCCAGGGAAGCCAAAAGGTTGGACACCTCTGGAATAGCATATCCAATAAATCATTGTGAAGAACTTTACAGTTTAATATGCAAGAGAATTACCTGAGGAGCATATTTAAAAATAGATAACTTCTGGAGCCCACCTGCAAATATTCTGACTTTTCTAGTAAGCAGTGTAAGAATATGAGGCTTAGGACTCAAAAGCCCAAGCAAGATTTCCTAGAATATGGGGCTGGCAGTCTTCAGTGTACCCTAACTCCTTTACTTAGCCAGTGGTATAGGTTAATGTAGTTGGTGTGTCTTACCCACCCAGCATTGTGTGGAATATCTAGAGTGCGGACTTTGGGGTGGACCTGAGGGCTGTGTTCTATAGAACTTAACAAACAGCATGGTAACAGGAAATGAGAGAGCAGGCAAAACAGAATGAAGAGCAGGAACAGTGATCCTTGCCACAGAGGCCTTGCTTCTAGTGACATAGGCCCATAATTGCTGAATTAAGGTACTGTGTGATTTGATTGGAGTGAAGGAAATTGAAGATATAAAATCTTGTTAAACTATTATTACATATCAGACATTAACTTTTGAGCATATGAATTGAGTAGGGGATAGTGGTAATGCAAAAATAAAAGAGGGAAGTAAAAAATAAAAAAAATAAAAGAGGAAGGAGTGTGTGGAGCTAGAATTGACCAGATATATCAAAACTCAGCCATAAAAGGGGAGAGTTGAGTCAGATAACATTGGGAAGTCATAACACAGGAAGAGCTTTGTGAATCCATGTGAATTCAGATCTGAGTACAGAGTCTGAGGTATCTTTTGGATATGTAAGTGGATAGCTAAATTAGGCCATTAAGAAGGCAAGTGTAGAGTTTGAGATAAATGTCGGTCTACAAGTATAGATGAAGTGTACTCCACAGGGTTTTTAGTTGAAATGACCCCCTGAGAATAAAAAGGCGGGCTAAATCTTAAATACAGTAGACTCTCCATTAACCAGAATATTAAATACAGTAGACTGTTGGTTGCTTGAGTTCTGGTTAATGGAGAGTCTACTTAAATTTATCCAGCATCTACCAATCCCTATGGGTGCTGGTTAACTAAAAGTCGACTACATTAAGAGATACTTAATTTGGTGAAAGAGCGGAGAGAAAGTAAACAGGTAGAGCAGGGTTACCAAGAAGGAGGAACAGTGAAACTAAAGCCAAGGGTAGGAGTTTCAGGGTAGATGGTGTGCAGAGAGGAAGTATATGAGAGGTGATAAAATTGAGGCAGCATTTTACGGTAATCTCTTACTTTGATTAGTTTAGACATAAAAGAAACTCTAGTAAATAGTAGCAAATGTTTTTTAAACTTTTTAATTATGAGCCTCAATAATTAATACATTTTACATCAAAATCCTGTATACTTATATGTACTCTGAAATCATAGGATCAGGAAACAATTTATCCTTGGTATTACAATGTATGTGAATTCAATTCAGTTCCTGTTCTATCGTATTCTATTTTTCTATTCTAAATATAGACATATTTCATTTTGAAAATTGTGTCATTGTTACACACTATGTCAGTTTCACAACTAATGGGTAGGCAGTTTGAAAAACACTGCTGTAAGAAAAATTGGATGTAAAGGGTGATTGTTAAGCCCAAGTGTATTTGATGATCTAAAGATAGAGGTTGAAGGAGAAGAAAAGGGACAATACAGCTGATAGAGCAGTATATTGGGGGAAGGGAGGAGATGGAAGCAGGGATGATTGGGAAATGTGAAGCTTTAGAGGGTGGTGGCTTGGGATAAGAGGATGTGGAAATGAAAGGGCAGTGCATCTGGGCAGCTTTGTTCTTTCAGGAGGGAGGAGGTGATAATCACTGGAGAATTGAGAATGTGCGGGTTGCTTGGAAGAACTGTAGGAATCCTGATCAAGATTAATGGCAGAGTATGGGACCACAGGGGAGATAAGAGTGTTTTGGTCATTGATTGCTCAGTCCTGACTTTATAACATTGATACCCTACTAGGAGAAAGAGGCAGGGTGTGAAAACAGCCAGCCAGGTTCTCAATTGTCTTTCTCACTTTTTTTTCAGACTGTTGGTTACCCTGTTTAGTCTAGTCTCAAATCTCCTGAAGGCTCTCACTTGTTTAATTCAACACTCAAAGGATGAACTTGATTAACCAGCAGATTTGGGTTATCCCAGATAACCCAAATCAGTGTTAAAACAAAACTAGTCCAATGTTTTATCTAAAATAAATTGACTAACCCTTTTAGTGCTACAGGCCGATATATCAGCTTCTGCATCTCAGGGGAAAAGTGTGGTGGGCCAATATATCGGCTCATACGTAGACCATAGTTAAATGTTCTGTAACTTATATTTTTTCTTGTATGATATATGACTGAAATAATTACATGTCCTTTTCAGACGATGTAAAAGAATAGTATTATTAACTAATTCAATTTATATAAAACTAAAAAAAATTGCATATAGATATCTAAAACAATAACTTTGTAACCTTTTTCCTAAGGTGATACATTTTATTTAATTACCCTTTGCATTTCTCACTAGTACCGCTGGCAGAAGGTAGCACTAAGAGGGTTAACTTACATAAAATATTATCCAGTCCTTAGGAACACAAATGCCATTTTATAGGTGGCTATTTGTCTCCTTTTTGCTAATATAAGAAGGAATACTCTGTAGTCTTGGTGAATCTAAGTAAACTGTGTTCTACTCTTTCCAGATAGGCAGAGGGTCTAGGACAGTAGTTTCTGCATGTTTGAGGTTCAGACTTTTAAGAGTCTGATGTCAAGACAGCAGTTGCCAACAGTTTTAGGGTGTTCACTCTTTATCTGTGGACCTGCAGCTAAGATCCTCTGGAGGTGTGATGTCTTTTAAGTGTGTCTGTGATTTTCTTTCTGTCTTGCTACAGCCTAGCCCATAATGCTCAGTGTCTCCAGTCTTGTGGGACATATACAGGGTATGAATTTTTAAAAAACAATTCATTCATTGTCTTTGCATTGTGACACTTTAGTTTTTTTTAAAAAGATTTATTTTATTTTTGACAGAGACAGAGAGAGGCAGAGAGAAGGGGGAGGGCCCAGAGCAGTCTCTCTCCATAGTTGTATGCCATCAGTTTTCATCATGATTTCATTCCACACAGGTGGGCGGGGGCTGCGCAGGGCAGGAACTGGGCTGGGGCCTCCTGCCTGGGAAGCACACCCCAGTTCAGCATATGGGTCAGCACGGGCCGGGGCCCAGACTCGATCCTCGGTCCCCAGGGCTGCAAAGCGAGTGCTTAACCCACTGAGCCATCCTGGCATCCCCCAGTTTTATTTTCTGACTCTGAAGTCTTGCAAGCCTCAGTGTCACCACTTGCTCCTATAGCCTGTATTTTCTTTGGTACTTTGTAGGCCTCTTAAGTACCATAAAGTTGAAAAATATTGAGTCTGGAAAAGCTTAGGAAGCACTGATGTTTGATGCGTACGCTGATACCCTCTTGTACCTCACCTATTTGGCACTTTTATTTTAATAACTTTGTCTTGCCAGCAGGCCCATGTAGAGGTTGAAGTAGAAATCTCTAGAAGCCATATAATATTTAATGCTCTTTGGTTTCTGTTAATAGTATAATTCTCAGGTGGCACTTGTGTTTTCTATTTTTTATGTCAGATACTGAGACAAACATTGACAATAAGTCCACGTCAACACGGGGAGTTTCTGGAAACAGAGATGTGATGTCACATGGTCTGCAGAGGAATGTTGTTCAGAGAACCAACTTCTTAGAAACATGTGAACTGGAGAAGCACCAGGAAATTTCCACAGTGAGAAATATTAGAGGAAAGGTTCCAAGAATCCATTGTGATAGAAAACGTTTCACATGTGAGGAGTGTGGGAAATGCTTTAGCTATTTTTCTTACTATGTTAGACACCAGAGAATTCACACTGGGGAGAAACCCTTTGAGTATAATGAGTGTGGAAAAGCCTTTAAAAGCAATTCCTCATTAATTCAGCATCAGAGAATGCACACTACAGAGAAACCCTATCAGTGTGAGGAGTGTGGGAGAGTCTTCAATTATATTACACGTCTGATCAGGCATCAGAGAATCCACAATGGGGACAGACCCTATCACTGCAAGGAGTGTGGAATTGGTTTTGTCACTAGTTCTCATTTGGTTATACATCAGAGAATCCACACTGGGGAGAAACCTTACAAGTGTAATGAGTGTGGAAAAGCTTTTGCTGTTAAGTCAACATTACGTGGGCATCAGAGAGTCCACACTGGAGAGAAACCCTATCAGTGTCAGGAGTGTGGGACAGCCTTTAGGTATAATACAAATCTGAACAAACATCAGAGAATCCACAGTGGGGACAGACCTTATCACTGCAAGGAGTGTGGAAAGGGCTTCATCAGCAGTTCTGAGTTTATTATACATCAGAGCATCCACACTGGGGAAAAACCTTACAAGTGTAATGAGTGTGGAAAAGCTTTTGCTGTTAAGTCAACATTACGTGGGCATCAGAGGGTCCACAGTGGAGAGAAACCCTATCAGTGTCAGGAGTGTGGATCAGCCTTCAGGTATAATACAGATCTGAATAAGCATCAGCGAATCCATAGTGGGGACAGACCCCATCACTGCAAGGAGTGTGGAATTGGTTTCATCAGTAGTTCTCAGTTGGTTAAACATCAGAGAGTTCACACTGGGGAGAAACCTTACAAGTGTAATGAGTGTGGAAAGGCTTTTGCTGTTAAGTCAACATTACGTGAGCATCAGAGGATTCACACTGGAGAGAAGCCCTATCAGTGTGAGGAATGTGGGAGGACCTTCAGTTTTAAGGTAAGTCTGATCAGGCATCAGAGAATCCATAGTGGGGACAGACCCTATCACTGCAAGGAGTGCGGAATTGGTTTTACCAGTAGTTATCATTTGCTTAAACATCAGAGAGTTCACACTGGGGAGAAACCTTACAAGTGTAATGAGTGTGGAAAGGCTTTTGCTGTTAAGTCAACATTACGTGGGCATCAGAGAATCCACACTGGAGAGAAACCCTATCAGTGTCAGGAGTGTGGGGTAGCCTTTAGGTATGGTGCACGTTTGATCAGGCATCAGAGAATCCACAGTGGGGACAGATCCTATCACTGCAAGGAGTGTGGAAAGGACTTTACCAGTAATTCTGAGTTTGTTACACATCAGAGAATCCACCCTGGGGAGAAACCTTGTAGGTATGAGTGTGGAAAAGCTATTGCTGTTAAGTCAACATTACGTGGGCATCAGAGGGTCCATAGTGGCGAGAAACCCTATCAGTGTGAGGAGTGTGGGAGAACCTTCAGTTATAATGCAAATAGGGTCAGACATCAGAGAATTCACAGTATGGACAGATCCTATCACTGCAATGAGTGTGGAAAGGGTTTCATCAGTAGTTCTGAGTTGGTTAAACATCAGAGAATCCACACTGGGGAAAAACCTTACCAGTGTAATGAGTGTGGGAAAGCTTTTGCTGTTAAATCAACATTACGTCGGCATGAGAAGAGGATCCACAGTGGAGAGAGATCAATGTGAGGAGTGTGGCAAAAGCTTCAGAAGTACTTCCCATCTTACCCGACATCAGCATATCCACACTGGGGAAAAGCCTTCAGATTTCACCCACAACTAACAGCACCAGAGAGCCCACACCAAGAGGAAACTGGATTGTGGAAAAACCTTTAGTGCTCAGGAACAATTTAAAACACCAAAGGATCCCTATTCAGTAATCTTCCTCTATATGTGATGAATGTGGAAAAGTCTTCACTAGCAAAATCTTCACCAAAGGAATCCATACTGGAGAGAAACCCTTATGAGTGTGTCAAATATGAAAAAAACCTGTAGGACTTCTTCCCAGCTAGGTTTTGAGCATGTCTACCCTGGAGACAAACCTGTACTAGACTTTTATCATTTTGGCCTCCTGGAATTTTTACTGTTAACGGTGTACTGAATTTCCTTTTGGATTACATCTTCTACGCAAGCCTGGCTCCACTGCAGGTTCTTTCACGCAAGCCATAGCTGTTGGTTCAGATGTCAGTAGGTGCCCCAAGATGTTCCACTTCAAGTACCAGGATATGGCCAGAGTTAACAGGAAGAAATACTCTTCTTTTTTCCTTTGTTTTAAAGCTGAGAGGAACTCCTGGATTCTTGGGGAGGCTGAGGATAAAGTCAATACAGAAGAAGAGAGATCAAAATTGGGAGAGTAATCAATCTTGATTATGTTTGAACAACTACATTAAATCATTTGTGAAGTTAGAAATACATCTTGGTTTTTGAATTCCAGTAAAGTCCACTTTTTTGTTTGTTTTGCTCAAGCAAGTTTGAGTTAGGTTTTCTTTTCTTGTAACAGAGCCTAATCAGTGTAACAATTATTTTAAAAGTCTTAAAGGATAACAAACCTGATGGAGAAATGTTTTGTGTATGATGTGTGAGAAAGTCTTCAGCTATAGTTCCAGCAGCCCCTGTAATTGAAGCAAGAATGGGAAACTCATTGGAAATTCAAGAACCCAGGCTACATTAGGACTTTGCCAGTGGATAGAAGTTCTAACAAGCTCTGAGAAGCATTTTAAAGTTAATACAAAACTATGAGTGAATCCATTCTTGAGAAAAGTCTTTAACTATGAAACCAAAAATCAGTATTTATTTAGAATGAATGCTATTACAGACATTAAACTGAAAAATGCCTGGCAATTGCAGCTTTTCCAGCTTGGTGTTTACCAGTTTCTCTACAATAGCATGCCCACCCTGCCCTTTGATCTGATTAGTGGGGCAAGGAAATGCTCTAGTTCTCAGAAAAAGTGCTGAGTTGGCTCAGTAGAACAAAGAGCTAGCCCTTTTCTTTGGATGATAGTAATCTGTACCCTCTTTTTCTCCCTTGTGCCCTTCTGCTGCCAACCAGTATTACAGTCACTTTACCTAATTCCAGACTTGACCTGTCTTGTAAGGGTGACACTATAGTTTCTACTTTCAGAGGTTAACACTTTAGTTCTATTTAACAATGTAATTTAGTTTATAGAATCTTTTAAAAAAATTTTCCTCCCTTTTCTTTACTCTCCCTCCCTCTCCTACTGGTTTGACTCTGTTTACTCAAGGATGAATGCATACCTTGCCAGTTTGCAGAACAACTGGCCTTAATGAGTGGTTTTTCAAGACAGCAGGCATGCCTTGTAAACTTCATAAATCTGTTTATTGGCCAGAGAACATCTGCTTCCTTAACAACTGGAGATTCTCTCCTTTAGCAGGAACTGAGATAACCTTATCTCAAATAAATCAGTCTCTGGAAAGCCTTTTTTTCTTCAGACCCTATCACCCAGGAATTTGCCTGATCATACTCCCTTTTCCTTCTGCTTCTCTTTGCATGCTTATAAAACTCTGGCCATCTTAAGTACAGGGAAGGTTTTTTGGACAGAGGTCTGTCAGCTGCCTTCCCTGAATGTTGGCATTTTGAATAAACCTGTTTTTATTTCGACCAACCTTGTCTCAGTTATTGGCTCATGAGCAACAAGTAGCTGAACCTTGGACTCAGTAACACCTGCTCCCTGAATTCTCTTAACACCTGGGTGGCTTCACCACCTCTTCCTTACTTGCCAGCAGTTAGATGAGCAGTTGTATCACATGCTTGGACTCAGTAATGAATGATAGGGTGGGGAATCCCTTTTTTTTTTTTAAAGATTTATTTTAATTGGTTTTTGAGAGACAGAGAAGGGGGAGGGCCCAGAGCAGTCTCCATAGTTGACAGCATTAGTTTTCCATATAGTTTCACTCCACAGGTGAGTGTGGGGCACACCCCAGTTCAGCAAATGGGTCTGCATGAGCCGGGCCCGGGATTCAATCCCTGGGCTCCAGGGTTGCAAAGTGAGCACTTAATCCACTGAGCCATCCCAGCTTCCCCAGGAAATCACTCTTTAAGTAAACTTAAAAAAAAAAAATAAGAATAGACAGAAAAAGGCACAAATCACAGTTGTACAGCCTGAATTTTTACTAAAAACATCCTTATAATCATGAAGATCAGGAAATAGAACATACCGGCACCCAAGAAGTCTCCCTGCACCCTATTTCAGGCAATACTCTCATGGTAACCTCTATTCCGACTTTTGTCACCACAATTTTTTATGCAAATTGGAGTCATGGTATATATAGGTTCATTCTTGCTGTGTGGTATTCCATTACATGAGTATACCATAATTTATTGCCTACTATTGGTAGGCATTCCTAGGTGGATTATTTTTGAGGCCAGAAAGCTAATAAAAGTCACTTAAAAAAATTAGGGGCTTTCACATGTTGCTGCATCAGCTATTACTGTTCTTTAGTAAATGGTCATCATAGCAGCAATGTTTTTTTGGCACTTGCCATATGCCAGACACTTCCCTAATTAATCACTGCACACATTTAATACAACTATAAAGTAGGTGCTGTAATGAGCTCATTGTTACAGTTGAGGAAATGGGTTGATTAGGTCATTCAAGACACAAGAAGTAGCAGAGTGAGGATTCAGTCTGGTTTCAGAGCCCATGTTCTAGCCTTCCCAGTATAACCTTACTGAGATTGGCAATAAGATGTTACAACTATGTCTCAGTAACAAGAATGGAATTGTTTAAGGAGACTGCCTCTCCTTAGGGGTAGAGAAGAATATCGGGAATATCCAGGGAGGCTTTGCCTGATTTCACGGAAGGGAGGTAGATGAGTAATAGACATTAGAGGGGGAAAGCAGAGGTTGAGGTAGAACAGTCTCCAAATTCTGTAGTGACTTTCAGAAGTTTACCAGGACCAGTTTTTCATTTCCTAGTTATGAGTTACTGGTCCAAATAGGTAGTGTTAGTTTTAAAGTATACTCGGGGGAAGCTGGGATGGCTCAGCAGATTAAGCGCTCTCTTTGAAGCCTCGGGGACTGAGGACCGAGGATCGAGTCCCGGCCCCGGCCCCGGCCCATGCGGACCCACATGCTGAACTGGGGTGTACCCCAAGTTCAGTTCTTGCCGGGGCCTATGTGGGAGGCTCCCGGCCCAGTTCCTGCCCTGCGCAGCCCCGTGCCCACCTGTGGGGTGAAATTATATGGAAAACTAATGCTGTCAACTATGGAGACTGCTCTGGGCCCTCCCCCTTCTCTCTGTCTCTGTCAAAAATCAAAATCTTTTAAAAAAAAAGTATACTCAGTGATATAGACTATGATTATAAATTAAGGGTATGCCCCACTACCACCCAAAAACCTAGGCAAGGACCTTTACCTTTACCTTTAAAAAAAAAAAAAATTGTTTGAAATTGGATTTACAGATTAAATCAAGATGAATACCTTTCCTATTGAACAATTACCTGTGCCTTTCGATTTATACAAAGTTTTTTTTGATTTTTCATCTAAACATCTTAAATATTTATTAAGCTTATTCTTAAATATTTTTAGCTCCTTTGTTACTTTTGTGAATAATATATCCCTGCCCTAGTATACATCTCCACATAGTAGGTTGAGTGATTTGTTAATTTAAATCACAATATCTATAAGTAAAGGAAGATTCTAAAATATTAAAACAGCCTTGAAATCCTGGAATGAACCTCAACCAGATTTATAGTTTTACCACAATTTTTGAGAGAAGTTGAACAATTTGTACTCTGTAATCATGAAATTGGAAATACCAGAGAAGAGTTTTTTGCCTTTTTTTAGAGACTTTATTTATTTATTTATTTATTTATTTATTTTATTTTTGACAGGGAGAGAGAGATACAGAGACAGAGAGAGAACTGAACTGGGGGAGCTCCCAGTTCAGCACATGGTTCCGCATGGGCCGGGGCTGGGACTCGATCCCTGGTCCTTGGCGCTGCAAAGTGAGCATCCAACCCACTGAGCCATCCCGGCTTCCCCCAGAGAAGAGTTTTTAACGTGAGATTTGTCACTTTTCCCTGGAGGACATGGGGGAAGGGCTTTAGGGAGGCCCTGGAATTGTGGGGACAGGTCAGGAGAAGCCTTAGAGCTGAGTGGGAGGAAATGTGGCTGCAGGTCCAACAGAGAGATGGGCTTCCAGAATGCTGCAATATAAGAACCAGCCTCGATGTGTGATTTCTCCATCATCTGCCATCCCTAGGGGTGTTAGGATATAGTTTTGGGTATTGAAGAACCCAAATCAATGTGGTTTAAGCATGATGAAAGCTTATTTTTCACTCATATCATCTGAAGGTAAGTAATCTAGTGCTGATAGTAGCTCTATGACTACTACTAGTTGCTTTGTCATTCCTAGGGGCCACATCTTCATCCACATGGTCCAAGATGCTCCACATAGTTGATGGAGGTACTGGGCTAGGTAGGACATGCCCCTTCTCTTAAAGGCATGACATCACTTTTTCTTACAGCCTATTTGCCAGAAGTTGGTCAAATAGCTACACTTTGCTTTAAAAAGGAGACCAGGAAGCATGTTATTTTCTTCTGGACTGTCTGACTTGCTAGAGATTCTATTACTTTATAAGAAGGGAAGAACAGAGGTTGATAACTAGTGGTCTCTGCTTCTGCAGGCCTTCTGTAGAGCTTTTGAAATTTGGTGTGTACCTGTACTAGCACTCTTAGCAGAAGCTTCATGGTTATTTAGGAGGCCTTACATTCTTACCTATAAAATTAGGCAACTTGTTTATGATCAGCATTTCTGTGACACTGATTTCCTAACATCCTATTTCTTAAGAGAGGTCTTCATTCCTAGCTACAGGTCTACTTTTTGAACTTAGGAAGTAGAGACAACAAATGTTTACTGTATGACACAAAGGAGGCATACCCCTCATAGCTGAGAATAACGGTGTTGAAAATTATAGTCCTTGCTCCCTGGAGTGACCACAGAAGACATACATTCACTGTCACCATTAAATAAGTACAAATGTGCCAAGTACTAAGTGCAGAGTGCTGTGATGGCACATTAAGTGGGGTCCTGCTTTATTCTGAGTGGTTGGGGAATGCTTGCTTTCCAAGGGAAATGGGATTTGAGCTAAGTAACAGTCAAGACTGGGAATGGTAAGGGAAGGACATTCTAAGTTTAGAAAACAGCATATTCAGCAAGTGGGGCTGAAGTTGAGGTAGGTGGGACTGGGAATGCTCAGAGACTGGAGAGATGAGTGGGTCCCTCCAACCGCTTTCCTTTGTAGCAGCTGGAAGGCATCACAGCTGGAAGAAAGGCCAACACTATTAGGGTTGAGAGGGACCTTAAGGGTGGTTCAATCCAGTGGCTTGTTCATCTTACCCCAATTTTGGAATTTTAGGGGAATATTTTTGCTGTTTTGTGGTGCTGCATGGGAGCCAGGAGTGCCACAAATCCTGCAATGCACAGGATGGTTCCTTCACCTATTGAAAAAGTTTTCAGATTTTCATGTCTTTCTGGACATTCAAAAATTGTTTATAAATTACCTGAATCTAGAACCTGTTTTTCAGATAAACACAGTGGATTTTTGCAGTTTTAACATACGGGTATTCTCCAGGAATATAACTACTGTGTTATGAAGAGAAGATTGTAGTTTCATTTAAACTTTTACCAAAAAGGGTTCACCATTTTGGATCCCACCTTGTGATTTTTGAAACACCAATATGAGACAGGGTACTGTGGCTATGGCATTCATGCACATTTTATGTGAAAAGGCAAGTATCTGACCACTTAATTAGTCTCTTAAATCAGTCATGACCAACATTTCTACATTGAAATGTTTTAAATTACAAATTATTTTCCTTTTATTTATTCTTTGTTGGCTTTTAAAATGTCAGCTGCTTATTTTATCTGTGATTTGCTAAATATTATCTATGAGTTTCATGACAAGAGAATAAAGTGGTCACTAGGAAATGTTACCAAAAAAATGTGGCCTTGTAAAAATGTAGCGTGTAATCCACCGATTCAGTCCGGTGACTCCCAAATCCGGTTGCACGTGCAGTATTACTGAAATACACATCTCCCGCGCCAGTCCTGGGTGGAATCCAGCGCTCGCCTCTGATGCTTACCTCCCGTAGCCGACCTCAATAAACAACCGCCAACCGCATCAGAAAAGGAGCAAAGGGTGCAAGGATCTTCGGCACTGAGGTTTTGGCCGCAGAGGGCGGGGCCCGGGCACCACCGAGAGGGAGCGATGCTACTCCTAGAGGGGCTCGGCCACGGCCTGTGACGCACTTCCGGCCGCGCCGTGCAGCTGATCGCTTCGAGGTGAGTATGGGGCTGTGGGAGGCAGGACGATGACCGGACCCAGAGGCTCAGGGTGAGCTGGGGTGCTCCTCCACCCGGGCGGGAATTGAACCTCCTGCCCTTGGTGGAGGGAGCAGGACGGCGGCTCCTCCTCGACTGCCGTTTTGGACTTAGTGGCCTAGTGCATTTTGTCACGTGGAAAGCGAAGCCTGTGTAAGGGTGTCGCAGCCACCAAGTCCCAAACACTTTGTTTGGGGAAGATGCTAATGTCCTTTTGAGAAGATGTGTCGGTGCAACCAGAGGGTGGAATATTTGCACGGGTGAAGCGCCCTGAGGTAATATTACGAGTCTTGACAAATAGGTCACGCAGGATCTTTTACCAAGTATGGGTTGTATGCTCCCTGGCTTCTGACATAGGGTGGTGAATCAGGGCCCAGTAGGAATGCAGAAAAGGCAGAGCCTCTCCCATTCACCCTGGAAACAACTTTTGGAGGGCATTGTCTACTGCAGCGGTGTCAGTTCAAAAAGTTAATTGGGCCCTCCTTTTCTTAGTCCGTGGGATAACAATGACCAGGGAATTATTTCTACAATAGAATTACTGATTTGCCCAATCCGGGGATACATATACAGTAATTCCAGAATTGTTAATTCGTACCCTCATGAAAAGCAAGTTTACTAATTTTGACCAATAAAGATCTGAGGCTGTAAAATATAGGTTTATTTGGGGTCTTAAAGGATTTAAATCCAAGAGCTGCATATTCAGGTAGCAATCTATAAACTGAGCTGTGGAGAGAATGAAGACTGGGTTTATAGGGCAAAAACCACAAAATGTAATTTTTTCATGCAATTAAGGGGTTGCTGACTAGATTAACATGGATTGGTTAGTTCCAGTTTGCAAATGAGAGACGTGAAAACTGAGGAAGGAAGTAGTCTGTATATATATCCATGTAGCAGTTCTAGGATGTTTATGCTTGGCCTTAAAATGAGTTTAGCAACAGGTTTAGCAGCCCAATAGCAGCTCTGAGAACTGAGGCACAAGGTGTGCATAGGGCTCTACTTTTTTTTTTTTTTAAATATATTTTTATTTATTTATTTATTTTTGACAGAGAGAGAACTGAACCGGGGAAGCTCTCAGTTCAGCACATGGTTCTGCACGGGCCGGGGCGGGATTCGATCCTCAGTCCCCAGCGCTGCAAAGTGAGCGCTTAACCCACAGCCATCCCGGCTTCCCCAGGGCTCTACTTAAATAGCCTCCTGACTCAAAGTGACTTTCTAGCAATTTTTATTCCACTTTATTTTTTTCTGCTATCACTAACTAAAGGACAGCACTTGTATACAGGTCATTATAGCCTTGTAGTACTTAGTTAAAATACTGTTTTCCAAAGTTACTTAGTTCTTTTCTTTTCCAGCACTTCAGTGTGGTTATGGTATTTAGTTGTAGGATAGTTAGGTTCGTTTGCTGATTGTATTCCTTTTTGGGTCATTGCCCCCATTATATATATGAAACATTGCTATGTTATTAAAGTCAGAACAAAAGGCACACTCAGAGAAGTGTCACTCCCCGCTCCTTGTCCATTCTACCCAGTTTCTTTCCATGCTTTTTTCATTCCTGGGTTCCTTTCACTCACTTCCTACCCACATTTGAGCCAACCATTCTCCTTAGTTTCTGGTTTATCCTGTTTATTTTTGCACAAATGACCAGATACACATATATTTTCTTATATTCCCTTTTTTTCTTACACAAAAGGTAGCACAGTACCATTTGCACTTTGCTTTTCTTCATTTGACAATATGCCCTGAAAATCACCCCTTATCATAGAGATAAGTATATATTCTTAAAACCTCATTCATATACACAGAAGATTACATCTGGCATGGCAGTTAAGGAGCGTAGTATTAACAGTAAAATTCACACCCATGAGCATACCTCTCTATTAAGAAGAACGTTGCCAGTAGTGCTGCACCTGTCTGTGTTCTTCCATAACCCGACTCCAAGTAGAGGTAACAACTGTCTTGAATTTTGTGTTAATAGTCTTATCTATTTTAAAAAATAACTATCACATACATGTACAGTATATATAAACAAGTTTGTTTGTTTTTAAGTTTTATGAAAATGAAATCATAGTGTCTGTACTCATCTGGGACTTATATAACTCAATATTAACCCTCTTAGTTCTACCTTCTGCCAGTGGTACTAGCGGGAAATGCGAAGGGTAATTTAATAAAATGTATCACCCGAGGGAAAAAAATGTTATGAAGTTACTGTTTTAGATATCCATATGAGGTTTTTTAATTTTTATATAAATTGAATTAGTTAAAAATAATACTACTCTTTTACATCGTCTGAAAAAGAAATCTAATTATTTCAGTCATCATACAGGAAAAAATATAATAAGTTATAGCGCCTTTAACTATCGTCTACGTATGAGCCGATATATTGGCCCACTGCACTTTTCGCCTGAGATGCAAAAGCCGATATATTGGCCCATCACACTAAAAGGGTTAAGTGCCTGAATTCATCCATGTTGTGTGTAGCTGTGAGTCATTCATTGTTACGGCTGGATAATGTTACATTTTAAAAACCTGATAACTTATTTATGTATTCTCAGTGGACATGTGAGCTGCTTTCAATTTTGGGCTATTAAAGTACTGCTTATAATGAATAATTATTTTTTATAATTTTTTAAAAAGATTTATTTTATTGTTTTTGACAGAGACAGTGAGAGAAGGGGAGGGCCCAGAGCAGTCTCCAAGTCGCATATCAGTTTTTCGACATGGTTTTGTTTCACACTGGTGGGCCGGGGCCGCGCAGGGCAGGAACTGGGCTGGGTTCCTCCCACATGAGGGGCACACTGCCTTGAGCCAGGGGCCGAATTGTGGGGGGCGGCAAGAACCGAATTTGGGCCCTCCCATATGGGAAGCACACCCCAGTTCAGCATATCAGTCTACATGAGATACAGCCAGGATTTGATCCGTGGGGCTGCAAAGCAAGCGCTTAACCCGCTGAGCCATCCTGTCTTCCCCTATAATGAATTATTTTGTACATATCTCCTACATATGAGAATTTCTCTAGGGTATAAGTTTTTAAATTTAGGCATGAATGTCGAGTTTTATCAAATGCCTTTGACATCTATTGAGATGGACAGTATGTTTATCTTTGATTTGTTAATGTGGAAAAGTATACTCATTTGTATCCTGATATTGAACTTCACTTGCACTCACAGGGTGATCCCTCTTAGTTATGGTATGCCACTTTAATGCATTACTGAAGTCTGTTCCTTATTATTTAGGAGTTTTGCATCAATATTCATAAATGAGACTGGTCTGCGATTTTTGTATCAGTATTGTGCTGGTGTTGCCAAACTCAAGGGGGCTGCTGCTTGTGGTACTTTTTAAAAAACAAGACATGGTTTTCATTAGGTAGTTTCATTTGCTTGCAGCAAGGAAATGGGGGATTCACATCCATAGCTCTGTCTCCTGGAAGGGAGGCTTAGCCATTGCTTGTATACACTATTTGGTCAAGTACAAGTTGATTTCTATAGAGCCGTTAGAACTCTTGAGGACACTCAGCAGTGTGAGAGAACAGGCAGGATACAGGGGCGCAGCTGTCCTCTTCTCCAGGTGCCCCCTCCCTGGGCCTGACTGAGGCCTGTGTGCTGGGGTGCAGCCCCTCCAGCCTGTCTTCTCTTGCAGTGTAATTGAGGGTGATGCTTCTTTCAGGGAAGAGAAATACACCAAATATCTTGGTAATGAGGTGTCTCTTGAGTTGAATCACTGATACACAAGTGTATTTATTTAGGTTCTGCACACATTTCATGTATAGTTTGTATGTGTGTGATATATGTTAGCATTGTATATTCATAAGGTTCCTGGCAGTGAGCATCAATGTCATGACTGGGAAGAGTCCTGGGCATTGAGCCAGTGAACATACCACTCCCTTCTTCCTATGCCAGCTCCTGCTCGCACTCTTGTCTGTCACAGGCTGCCTTCATCTTCTGTCATCTGTGAGGGGAGGCTTTGTTCCTGATAGGGGTGGCTCACCTCACACTTATCTCTCTTTATTTTTTTCCTCAGCTTCAGCTCTTTTCTGAGAGGGAGACGAGGTGATGGCAGCCATGCTCCTGACGGCCTGGTCCCAGGTGAGCTGTGGGTCCTTCAGCTCTTCCTCTGAGCAGTTTCAGATTGAAGAAACCGAGAACGGAAACTGTTGAGCCTTGGGATGAAAGCTGGAGAGCGCCTCCATGCTTCTGCCTGCCAGACTGGAGCTTGTGGGAAGAGCGGTGACGTGAAGGGATGGAAGCATGTCCACAGGCAGGAGTGTAGATTTGAGCACACTGAGGTTCTTTGCTCCTCTGGTACAGAAGCTTTCCCTGCAGAGGGCTCTGGGGAATAGGAGACATGAAAACGGCCCATGTAGGATGCTCTGTGCATAGATGTGAAGGGAGGAGGGTAGCAGAGGACTGGGATTCCCAGGGGCCTGGGTGTAAGTGAAGAGGAACCAGATCAACAAAGGATGGCTGTGCCTTTAATTTGAGGGAAGGTGAAGATGAGGGGAGTGGAGTCAAAGGAGGGAAAAAGGACTGGAAGTCCTGTGGAATAGGATGTCTCATAGTGTCCTTTCTGGGGTTGGGTTGCAGTGGTTCAAACTTTAGGTCTCTGACAGGAGCTCTGGACCCTATCTCCCAGAAATATAAACATGCAAACCAAATTTTCCATACAATTTTAGGGACTTCATGGACCCCCTGAAGCTCATCCATGGACCTCCATGGACTACAGGTTGGGAATAATCATAGTTATAGTAATTCCTATGCTGCAGGCACCACACTAAGCCCTTTGCATGGATTGCTCAGCCCTCTGAGATAGGTGTGTTGTGCTCATTCCACAACAACAACAACAAAAAAAACACAAAGAAAAGGGGAATAGAGTGTCTTGC
The DNA here is from genome assembly GCA_004027555.1 of Craseonycteris thonglongyai. NCBI lineage: Eukaryota > Metazoa > Chordata > Mammalia > Chiroptera > Craseonycteridae > Craseonycteris > Craseonycteris thonglongyai. The sequence continues at coordinate 24,398 of PVKE010010992.1, forward strand.
CTAAGGTCACATAGCCATTGAGTGATTCTTAATTACCCAGCCTTAAGACATGTGTGGAGCCAAGGAAATTAACATGGTCAGATTTGTGATGGCTGTATAGGGAATGATTTTCAGGGGAGATTCAAAAACAAGACCACTTTAGAAAGAATTCCACTGGTCCAGGTGATGTGGGCTTCATCGAGGAAAGTAGTTGCTAAAGAGGAGGGATCCAATTCAACTAATACTTAAATAAAAGTTTTTAGGACCTAGAGTCAGTAAAGGTCGGGGTAAGGGAGAGGGAGGAGTCAAGTAGGAATCCTTAGGGTTTCAAGCTGAGGTTTCCTGCACAGGTGGTGGTGGGTAATCAACTGAGGTTTGAATCCCGGAGAAGGTACCAGCTTACTGGGGTAGAGGGCAGTGGCAGTGGACAATGAAGGGAGTTAATTTTGTGCAGAGATGTTACTTAACCTGTCCATGGTCATACGGTGAGTGACTCACAAAAACAACTAGAATTGTTGCTGTGTGGAGGTCAGTAGAGTCAAATGAGACAGATCCTGGCAGAGGAGTTGAGGGCAGATCCCTGCTGGTATGTCCCAAAGTTGTTAGAGAAGGCTGATGTGGGCCCAGAGGGCAGCCAGCAGCTGCAGCTGCCCAGGGGAGAGGAGTTGGGCCTGAGAGAACATGCAGCATCAGCCCTGAGTGGCAAAGCCTGTGCTGACTGCATAGCATAGTAATGCAAAGAAGAGCCGCCGAAAGGGTGGCCACGTAGCCAGCTAATAGGACAGCTGAACTCCCTTCTTGTCCAAACCTTCTTGGAGAAACAATGAATTCATAGAATGGAAAAGGTAAGGCTTAAGTAGAAGAGAGTAACAGAAAATGGTGGGTTTTCAGCCAGACCCTTTTGGAAGGAGAATGGGCTGCTGCCCCTCCCCCTCCCCTCCAGTCACTAAGCCCATCTGGGTAGCACTGGGCTTTTGCTGATGGAGCTGGAACAGAGGCAGGTGTGGGGAGGAGCACAAGGCTGAGGGTAGGCACCAGGAGAAGGGCGAAGGGGATGAGCACAGGGCTGAGGGTAGGCACGGGGAGCAGGGTGGAGGGGATGAGCACAAGGCTGAGGGTAGGTATGGGGGAGTAGGGTAGAGGGGATGAGCACAGGGCTGAGAGTAGGCACGGGGAGCAGGGTGGAGGGGATGAGCACAGGGCTGAGGTTAGGCACCAGGAGCAGGGTGAAGAAGCTGAGATCTGGAGGGGATGAAGTGGGAATACTGGTGGGTTGGTCCTAAGCTCTGTCCACCAGTGAGGAGTGGCTTCATTGAAAGAATAGAGTTGCTTTAGGAGAACTCGGTTATGGGAATTGGTTTTTCTTTCATCTGTCTCAACATGTGCTAGCTTGTATAAGTTAAAAAAAAGGCACGAGGTTGCTCTGCTATGGGAAAAGTCAGATATTCTCTGGTTTACTTTCCAGGTGTTTTTCTCAAATCTTTCCCCTTGTTATTAATTTTATGCTCTGAGTAAGCTCCCTCCCCAAGCCCTTATACTGCCCTCTGCCCCTCACTTAGGGCCCGAGCTATGGAATTGGCCCTAGGGCAGCAGGAACCTGTTGTTTCAGAAGTCGGTGACTTTCGAGGACGTGGCTGTGTACTTCACCCTGACGGAGTGGGACAGCCTGTCCCCTGCACAGAGGGCCCTGTACAGGGATGTGATGCTGGAGAATTATGGGAATGTGGCCTCCCTGGGTAAGGCCTCTCCCCCTGGGGCCCAGACTCTGCTGATTGGGGTTTCCTGGCTTACTTTTCCCTTACATGTTGCAGGTGGAGTCTCTGGTAATCCTTTACTGAGTGGGAACCCCAGGAGCTTAGATTTCTAATCCCCTGGATCCAGGGGTCTGGGAAGGGCAAACCCCAAACCCTTTTGGGGCCAATCTAGGACTTGGTTAGTACTACTGTGCACTCTTGATCTACTCTATAGAGGCTGGCTGTGTTTTGGACACAGAGTGGAAAAAAGTAACTTCCTGTTCCCCCTTACCCTACTTGCATCTTAGGTCTTTCCAAGAATGTCATCGTTCTCTGAATATCTCAGGCCAAGGTCGAAAAATGGTATCCCTTTGGGCAGAATCTCCCATTTGCTCTGCCTGAGGTCTCCTGGGCCCATAGTGTGGGCCCTTCCCAACTGCTTTCTCATCTTCTCAAACCTATTTCCTATACACCTTGAAAGCCCCCTCCTCCCCCACCCCACCCCCCACCAACACACACATACACCTTCCAAGACCCCCACCCCCCACTCCCACCCCTCCGTCCTTATGCATGGACACTGTGGGGCTCTTACCTTCCCTCTTCATTGCTGAGACAATCTGGGAAGAGGCTTAGGAACTCATCTGGGAGATTATTTACCCTTCTCTCCTATGTTCTTTCCCCCCAAGCAGGATTTTCACTTCTCAAACCTGCTGTGATCTCACAACTAGAAGGAGGTGAGCTGGGAGGCCCGTCTTCACTGGCTGCTGGATCAGACACAGGCCCCCCTGGCCTCTGGACTGGTAAGGGAGGTACATACTACCCATTAGGATGGAAAGTTTTAACTCTTTAGGAAGAAAGTAAACTAGCAACAGAAAAGCATTTGGCCAGCTATACAGAAAAATACATTTTTATGATTTGCAAAGATAGGTACAATTGAGACCTTTCTGACTGTTTTCACAGTTTGCTGTTTCTAATTCCAAACACAGATCATTTTTCAAATGCCTCATTCTAACTCTTTTTAAATCCTAATTTTGGAATTCTACCTTCCTCGGAAATGAATGAATGGACTCAGTAATTTTGGGGGTGGTTCTTTTTGTTTTCTTACTGTCCATTTAATGCAGATGAATCAGAATTAACAGTCTTTTTACACAGAAAGGCAAAATATCATGGTAGTTAAAAGTATAGTTTTTGGAGCAGACTTCTGATGTTCGGTCCTATTTGTGTGACTTTGAACAGGTCAGTTATTTAGTTCTCTAAAAGTTAATGTTCCCATCCCTGAAAATGGAATGATAATAAAACTAAGTAATAGTGCCTAGTCTTATGGGTTGAGGATTAAATGAGAACAGATACCATATGCCTGGCTTACGGTGTGTACTCAATGACCCATTATTTTTTATTATTTTTTTTGTTTTGTTTTGGGGGGATACAACTTTATAAAGTAAGCTATAGGAAATAAGGGAGAAGGGAGGACGTACTCTCAATTCAGTGCTTCTAAAACTATGTACAAATGAATTACCCAGGACTTGCTGATATGTAGCTTGTTATTCAGTAAGTCTGGCTTGGGTCTTACCGGTAGATTCTACATTTCTGTTAAGCTTCGAGATGATGCCAGTACTTCTGGTTCCCATACCACACTTGAAGTAGGTTCTCATTGGCTCAAGCAGAGTAGCTGCCAGATGACTTCCTGTTTCCTGTGAGCCTCCAGCTTTACTTCCTGAACTTGTAGTCCATAAGATTCTCTTACATCCTTTCAATGAATCATCCTTTTTAAAAAGATGATTTCAGTTGATTTTTGTTCTTTGTGATTTTTCAGCCAGATAATCCCTGAACAAGGAAGACATGTTTTGGAAATGGAGAGTTTAAAGTGCTTGGTGTGGGCTGGGTGGGGGTGAGAGTGATATTGTTCAGATCCTTAATCAAAGGAGTCTGGATTTCATTCTGTAGGCAGCAAATAGTCCTAAAGTCTTTGACATTTTGAACAACCCATCAGGACCTTAGCTGAAGATAGAAACATTAGTCAGTGTTTAGTTTAATTGGGGTGAGGAATCATACAGGTTTTAGGCAAAAGGGAAAGGTATAGGGTACAAGGCCCATGTCAGCAGAGTAGACTTTCTTTTTTTATCTTAAAGATTTATTTTTATTGTTTTTGACAGAGAGAGAGAGAGAGAGAGAGAGAGAGAGAGAGAGAAATAGAAATACAGAGACAGAGAAGGGGGAGGGCCCAGAACAGTCTCCATAGTTGCACATCATTGGTTTTTCCATAGTTTCATTCCACAGGTGGGCGTGGGGCTGCACAGGGCAGGAACTGGGCCGGGGTTTCACCCCGGTGAGAACCAGACTGGGGGCACTCCCCAGTTCAGCATATGGGTCCACACAAGCTGGGGCTGGGATTCAATCCTCGGTCCCTGGGGCTGCAAAGTGAGCGCTTAACCCACTGAGCCATCCTGGCTTCCCCAGAGTAGACTTTCTGTAAACAACACAAAACTTTCCCAGAAACCCCACCCAATGATTTCTGTTTAAATTTCATTTGTTGAAACCATACCAAATGGCCATCTCCACTGCAAGATGGTGGGAAATAAAGTTTTTAGTTGTAATTTTTGTTGCTGTTTCATAAAAAATTGAGGATATGCTGGTTAGGGAGAAAGGGAGAATGGATATTGGTTAAGTACTCAGTAACATCTGCCACAGCATAGGATTTGGTATAAAGAAGGACACTAGTGTAAAAAAATTGGCAAAGAATATAAGTGTTTGATTTACATAAGAAGTACATAGTTTAATCAATATGAAAAATGTTCATCTCAATAGAAACTAATGAGATACAAATTAAAACAATGAGAGATATTTCACCTATCATATTGAAAACAATTAAATTATAGGAATTGATGGTGAGAATACAGCAAAACAGGAATAGACTTCTGGAGGTGAATGTTAGTCTTTCTAGAAGGTACTTTAGCAGTACATAAGCAAGAGCCTTTTAAAAGTCTGTACTGGATAGTCCCTTTTAGGGCTATATCCTAATAATGTAATAAGAGATATAGACAGAGATACATGTGCACAAAAGTTTCATTGTTATTTTTTTTATAATACTGAAAATAACCCGAATTTTTAGTATAGAGAGAATGGTTAAATTAAGGTACTTCTTGGGGATGCCAGGATAGCTCAACAGGTTGACTGCTTACTTTGCATCCTCAAGGTCTGTATATCAAATCCTGGCCCTGGCATGTGCAAACCCCGATGCTGAACTGCAGAGCGCAACTGGGAGCCACCAGGATGGTGGTGAAGGCTCTTGCCTCCCATGAGGGAGGCCCCCAGTTCAGTTCTGCCCTGTGTGGCACCACATCCACCTGTGTAGAATGAGACTGTGTCAAAAAACTGATGATGTGCAACTATGGACACTGCTCTGGGTTCTCTCCCCTTCTCTTTGTCTCTCTCACCTTCTCTCACACAATAAAATAAATCTTAAAAAAAAAAAAAAAATTAAGGTACCTCTCAAAAGGTACAAACTTCCAGTTATAAGAGAAATGAGTAGTGATGTAGTGTACAACATGATGATTATACCCACACTGCTATATGATATATAGTTAAGCTGTTAAGAGAGTAAATCCTGAGTTCTCATCACAAGAAGACATTTTTTTTTTTAAAGATTTATTTTTATTGTTTTTGACAGAGAGAGAGAGAGAGACACATAGAGACAAAGAGAAGGGGGAGGGCCCAGAACAGGCTCCACAGTTGCACATCATTGGTTTTTACGCACAGTTTCATTCCACAGGTGGGCGCATGGCTTCATAGGGCAAGAACTGGGCTGGGGTCTCACCCCGGTGAGAACCGAACTGGGGGCACTCCCCAGTTCAGCATATGGGTCCACACAGGCCAGGGCTGGGATTTGATCCTCGGTCTCTGGGGCTGCAAAGTGAGTGCTTAACCCACTGAGCTATCCTGGCTTCCCCCAATTTTTTTTTTCTTTTTTCTCCATTTTTATTGCATCTATATGAGAAGAAGGATGTTAGCTGAACATATTGTGGTAATTATTTCACAATATATATGTAAATCAAACTATCATGCTATACACCTTGTACTTATACAGTGATATATGTCAATTATTTCCAAAGAAAACCAGTAAAAAATTAAGGTACTTCTGTAGGATGGAGTACTATTTAGCAATTAAAAAAATGTTTTTACACAATATCTAAAGACATTAGAAAATTATTGTGAAGAAAAACTTTTATTTATTTATTTTTTAACTGAACTGGGGGCCTCACCGCATTCGGGAAGCACACCTCAGTTCAGCATGTGGGTCCACCTGGGCCGGAGCCGGGATTCGATCCTCGGTCCTTGGGGCTTCAAAGCGAGCGCTTAACCTACTGAGTCATCCTGGCTTTCCCATAAAAATTTTATTTTTGAAAAAATAAATTTTGAGAAAAATGATTGGAAGGAAAATGATTTGGGGAAGAGATATATCAAATCAGCAATAATTATTAGGTGATTATATTTCAGGTAATTGGAATTTTCTTCTTTTTAGGTTTCTGATACAGATGGATATTATTTTTATAATTGGGGAAAAGATCAGTAGTGTGTGAAAATGCTTACAAGGGAGATACAGGTCATTTGAGTTTTGAGGGCAGTTATAGTGATATTAATATATTGGGGCAAGGGACATATTACATGTGATTGAGGAGATGAAAAAATAGAGGCGGCATTTTTGACTCAATTTTGAGAAATTTGGTAACAAATGTAGAGATCAGTCACTCTATTAGGACTGTAGGGATTATAGAAAGACTAATGGGTTTATAGAAAAAACTTAGGGAATGACCAGTTTTAGGACTGAGAGAAGAGGTAAAAGGAAAGGCAAGGAAAATGCAGCAGTATTCTGGAGGAGGTGGGAAGAGATGGTCAAAAATATCAAATGGGCCTAAACAGAGCCTTTCTGAAGCTGAGAAAAAAGAAGTTGAAGGACAAATTTTTGGAAAACCTACAGTTTAATTTCTAAGGAAAGAAACAAAATTTTTTTCTTTTTGCTTCCTGATGCAGCTAATACTTGCCACCCCCACTGTTACCACACATTGTTGTATCCTGTGACATTTTTTTAAGCAATTTTCATTTTTATTAACAAGGAACTTAGCGACATAAGGATAATAGAAGAAACTGAAGAGTGTAATAAAGTATGGAGTGGTGCAAAGAATACTTATTTAGTGGATAAGACCTAGAATTTTGTTCCACTGCTGTCACTTTTAACCTTTATGTTATTGCTTATTGGTTTAGAGACAGGCAATCTTTTAAAATCTTTACTTTAAAATGTATAGCATTGGCACATTAAACAGTACAGAAAGTGTATAAAGTGGGGGGCAGGGGAAATCTACCAGACTTCCTATGCCACTTTGCTAAGTTTCTGTGTATTCCTTTAAAAGTGTTCTAGGCATGTACAAATATATATGGATGTCAGCCCTTTCTAAAATTTTTTCTTTACACAAATGGAATCTACTCTGCATACTATTTCTCAATTTGTTTTTCCACTTAACATTGTATCTTAGATATCTTTCCCTGTCAGTATATATAGATTTATTTAATTTCTTATCAGCTATATTATCCCACCTTATGGATAACCTTAGATTTATTTACTTAATCTGGTTGTTTTTAACCCTTTCGCTGCATGTGAAGATAGTGTCTTGTCATGAGTTTCTGTTGCTGCTATGCGTATGGCGAGTGTCTTGTCTTATTTTTCATTCGTGCTTTTCGCGTCGCTGCATATTTATTTGTAGCACAGGCATGTGTGGCGATGCAGTTTATGATAAAACATTTGTCTTTTATTCGCTGAGTGGAGCCGCGGTCACCTTCAGATTTTTTTTTGATATATATGTTGTATCCAAATGTCATAACTGAAAATTTTTTGGTGTTTGAGTTATGTTGCAAAGAAATAACACATAAGGATTTTGAAACTACATTTTCATTTATTCAACCTTTATTTTAAAGATTTATTTTTATTGTTTTTGACAGAGAGAGAGAGATACAGAGACAGAGAGAAGGGGGAGCGCCCAGAACAGTCTCTATAGTTGTACATCATTGGTTTTTCCACATAGTTTCATTCCACAGGTGGGCGCGGGGCTGCACAGGGCAGGAACTGGGCCGGGGTCTCACTCTGGTGAGAACCAAACTGGGGGCACTCCCCAGTTCAGCATATGGGTCCTCACGGGTTGGCGCCAGGATTCGATCCTCGGTCCCCTGGGCTGCAAAGTGAGCACTTAACCCACTGAGCCATTCTGGCTACCCCTCAACCTTTATTTTATACTTTAGTATTTTTATATAAAGAAAAATTGTAATTTTTTGCGAAATAGTTTATTTTTCTATTGGACGTTTGGCGTTGATGTTACAGAGTTTCCTTCGCGGAAGTTGTGTGTGTTGAATGGAGACTTTCGAGTGCGCCGGAGTACTTATAATTTTAGAAGGTGGTGAAATTGCTCAATTCATCTCACTGAACGTGACAAGAAGCAGAAGTGTAGTAGGGCATTCTCTGATACTGTTTTGATGGCAAAAGCCATGAATCATCATTGGTGGCAGATGAGGTTATGAGGGACAAAACTCCACAATCTCCCTGAAACTGCTTTGCGTACAGCAATAAAATACCAGTGCAGCGAAAGGGTTAAAGAGCCCCTTGATTACTGTGATCCTTTATTCTTTCTAATAGAGTTCTTTTCTTTTTTTTCTAACATGGTTCTTTCATGACATTATGTTTTCTGTTTTTTATAGTAGATATTGATGTCCAGACTGACAATAATATGACAAAGGAAACATATGAAGAAAAGCATAATAGATCATTTGTACTTCAGGGGGACCTTTCCCTGGAAATCGACTTTTCAGAAGCCTATATTCTACAAAAACAGCAGCAACAAGTTCACTCAGTAGAAAGTATGAAGAAAGCAAACAGCAATGTCATGGACAGAACAGTGAAAGATGACCCAAGACCCATTGAGGAGTGTTTTCTTAGTCAGAGTCCAAACTTGAATCAGTATCATACCATCATCTCCACTGGAGAGCAGCTCCCTGAGTGTACAAAATTGGAAAAAGCCTTGAGCTTTGACACAAAACTTACTCATTGTGAAATAAGTAATTCCAGAGAAAGACCTTTTGGATGTGAAGAATTAATAGAAACTTTTAAGTATAATGCTCAACTTATTCAACATCAAGATAGCTACACTGGGGAGAAGCCCTGTCAGTGCAAGGAGTGTGGCAAAGCCTTTAATAATAATGCAAAGTTAATTTGGCACCAAAGACTTCATAGTGGGGAGAAACCCTTCAAATGTGTGGAGTGTGGGAAAAGCTTCAGCTACAGTTCCCATTACATCACACATCAGACTATACACAGTGGGGAAAAACCCTATCAGTGTAAAGTGTGTGGGAAAGCCTTCAGTGTTAATGGGAGTCTAAGTAGGCACCAGAGAATCCATACAGGAGAGAAGCCCTATCAGTGTAAGGAGTGTGGAAGTGGTTTTAGCTGTAGTTCTGCATATATCACACACCAGAGAGTGCACACCGGCGAGAAACCTTATGAGTGTAATGACTGTGGGAAAGCTTTCAATGTTAACGCAAAATTAATTCAACACCAGAGAATCCACACTGGAGAGAAACCTTATGAATGTAATGAATGTGGGAAAGGGTTCAGGTGCAGCTCCCAGCTTAGGCAGCATCAGAGCATCCACACTGGAGAGAAGCCCTATCAGTGTAAGGAGTGTGGAAAAGCCTTCAGTAATAATGCAAAACTCATTCAGCACCAGAGAATCCACACAGGTGAGAAACCCTATGAGTGCTCTGAATGTGGAAAAGCATTTAGTGTCAAAGGGAAGTTAATTCAGCACCAGAGAATCCACACAGGTGAGAAGCCCTATGAATGTAACGAATGTGGGAAAACTTTCAGGTGTAACTCCCAGCTTCGGCAACATCTAAGAATCCATAGTGGAGAGAAGCCCTATGAGTGTAATGAGTGTGGAAAGGCCTTCAATGTCAATGCAAAACTAATGCAGCACCAGAGGATTCACACTGGGGAGAAACCCTTTGAATGTAATGAGTGTGGGAAATTCTTTACTTCTAAAAGAAACCTATTTGATCATCACCGAATCCATACTGGAGAAAAACCTTATCAATGTAAGGAATGTGGGAAAGCCTTCAGTGTCAATGCCAAACTAACTAGGCATCAGAGAATACACACTGGGGAGAAACCTTTCAAATGTATGGAATGTGAGAAAGCATTTAGCTGTAGTTCGGACTATATTGTACATCAGAGAATTCATACTGGGGAGAAACCCTTTCAATGTAAGGAGTGTGGCAAAGCCTTCCATGTTAATGCCCATTTAATTCGACATCAGAGAAGCCACACTGGGGCGAAACCTTTCAGATGTATAGAATGTGGTAAAGGCTTTAGCTATAGTTCTGACTATATTATACACCAGACTGTCCATACTTGGAAGAAACCCTATGTGTGTAATGTTTGTGGAAAAGCCTTCAGGTTTAGCTTCCAACGGAGTCAGCATCAGAGTATCCATAGTGAAGGAAAATCCTTATGAGAAGGATGTAGAAAACAATGAAGACTGATTTTGAACTAAAGAATCAGGTAGCAGATTCACTCTGGTCGAAAACCCTGAGAAAAATGAATATGGCAGACAGAGTCTTTACATGGAAATGAATAATTTTCATTTTATTCAATTTTAAGTCAGAAATAATGACCAGTTAAAAAGTAACATTCAAAAACAAATGGTTTGTTTTATACCAATAATCAGGACATAAAGAAAAAAAATACCCCATTCCTAACACCATCAAGAGAAATTTTCTAGGTATAAACTTAATTATCCAGGACCTATACAGAGAAATTATGTCTATTGAGGGCTACAAAAGGAAAGAGAAGAAACCTTGTTTTGGAATAGGAAAACTCAAAAGATACTACCTAAACTATTTCCCCTTTTATATTTAACAGTAAGCATGTATCAATTTTGTAAAGAGAAATAATAAAGATTTCTTTTAAAAAGGAAAAAAATGAGTATTTTTTTTTTCATGTAATAGAGAAAACAGTTACAAGCATCAGATGAAAGCTAGAAACCAACCATAAGGGAAAATATTGATAAATTGACTTCAAATTTAAATATATTTTTGTTTTAAGTAATCCCAAGTAAGATTAAAAGATGAAACACACATAAAATATTGAAATACCTTTGTAAAATTTGTGATATAAAAGTGTAAGGTCTGATATGCCAAAAGGTCTTAACAATAAGAGAAAGATAATAAAAACCCAACAAATGACACTAGCAGGCAACTAAAATTTAAAAAAAAGATAAAATGATTACTAAGAGATGTTCAGTCTTGGTAGTACTGCAAGGAGTCAAAATTAAAACAAATGCACACAATTACACATAGGAAGCTCCCAAACCTCTCTCACAGATATACACACAAACCCCCATATGCACAGACACACAAGAAACGCTACCTCCTACCCCAGACATAATGGTCCATGTTCTCTGCAGCTCAAGAGACTTAATTGGTTAAGTACTGTCTTGAGTCATTCAAAGGAACCATAATGACAGTAAAGGAGTTAAGCAGAGTGTCCAAGAGGTCATTGTATAAGTTCCTCCCCTATTCCCAGGTTTCTGGCCACTGAGCATGTGGAGGCAGAACCTGGAGCCCTAGGACAGGAGGAAGCAGGGCCCTTCTTCCCCTTAACCCTCTGGCCTGCTCTCCTGTTAAGTTCCAGACTACACACACCCAAAAGTGCCCTAAGCCATGGGGTCCAAGTCCATTTAATTACAGAAAACAGGCCCAGAAATGCTGTGGCAAGACCTAGGAGGGTCAAGAGTCACTGAAGACAAATGTGATGTTTAAGATTTGCCACCAATGTTCTGTGTGGCCTAGGGCTCTGGGTCTCAGGCTTCTGGTTAGCTTGGGGGAGGAGGGTATGTTGGTTTCAGGGCGCAAGGCTCTTTCCATCTGGATGGATTCTGAGGGTTTTCTCCCTCTGTAGGTTTGTCTAGGGTAGGCCCTTCTGTTCAGGTCCCAGGGACAAAGCTTCATGAAGTCCTGTGCCCCATCACCTAGAGCTTCCTGGGTCCAGTGGAGGACTTAGGACAAAAAGAAGTCATAGTACTGGAGACCTCTATACCCTCACAAAAGTACTTTTATGAACTGGAGCCATGGACTTGGAGTAGCCAGGATTAAATTAAATTCTTCAGTTTGGGTCAGCATGTTCTGTCCCTGCATGCCACACAGACCCTCCCACCCCATCCTGCCAACACTCCTGTCACCCTGGCCCTCAGAGAACATCTGGTCTGGCCCTGTCCAGGTCGGTAGGGGAAATGGAGGCGTAGAGGAAAACATGGCTGATGCAGGGCACCCAGGAGGTCAGGGAAGAGCCTGGTAAGGAAGGCCCAAGCAAGGCAGGGAGAGTCCATGGGTGGGTGCAGGAAGGACTCTGTGTCATTTTTGGGTGGGGTTGGGGGACAATGAGAGGCGCAGAACAGCTTTCCTTGGGCTAGTGGCCCTCTCGTTGTGGTAGCCTTGGGGTTCTGAGATGAGGCTTCTGGATTCTCTGCCTCTGAAGTCCTCGTTCTTCAGACCACGGCCCCACTTTGTCTACTATCCTCTGCCAATAAAGAACTGGGGACACCCCCCTTAAACAGTTCATTTCATTCAATTGAACGTTTGTGGAAGACAGGCCCCTCCACAGGCCAGGGCTCCCCATGTGCTTTAGAACCCAGAAGGAACAAGCCTCCGGCCTTCTCCTCGGGGCGTCCCCACAGGCCCTTCCTCCAGCGCTCTGGCGCCTTCCCGCCACAGACCACGTGGTCTCAGCAGCTCCGACAGCTCCCAGGTCTCCCCGGGCTCCAGCCCCAAGCCTGAGCCTGCTGTGCGGAGCTCCGGCTCCTCCGCCGGCCCGTGGGCTGCCCGCACCCTTACCCTTCTTCCTTCTCCAGCTCTGCCTCCCGCTGCCTGCCGGCTGTGCCCCGCCTAGGCTGCCCACCTTCCACCCTGGTGGCTTCGGCGATTCTGAGGTGTGACCCCGACCCCCTCAAAGCCACTGAAATCCCACCCACCACGCTCAGCCCAGGCCCGTCCTCCAGGAAGTCTTTCCTGGCCACCCTGCCGCCATTCTCGGCTGGCTTCCTCCAGCCCGTCACGGTAAGCGGTTCTGTGTGGCCTTGGCGCTCAGAGCCCACGTGCTCCCAGCCCGTGTACGCGAGGCTTCGGATCGCACCCTCCCTGGGCTGAGGGCTCGCGGCATGGGGCGGGGGGCGGGGGGCGGGGGGCGGCCTTCCGTGGCCACCCTCCATTCTCCAGTCGGCCCTGGGCGCGCGCCTTCTCGCTCTGGGACTGGTTTGGCCCCCGTGTGAGAAGGAGCTGGGACATCGGGCCTAGGCGCTCGGCGCCCTGAGACCGGCGCTCGGGCGAGCGGAAGCCATTGGGAGGCGCTGGCCGCCAGCCATGCCGCCTGCGGCCCCTGGTGGCCAGCTCGCTTACTGCAGGGCAAGGGCCGTCCCCGCCTGCTCTCCTGCAGGGCAGCAAGATGCCACCAGGCGGCCAGGGGGCGCCCATCCCTGCTCACCTCCAAAGGAGCACCCTTTGAGCAGAGGCCTGGGGCAGTCGGGTCTGAGGTCTTGGTGGAAAATCTGTGGATCCGCCGGGGTGAGGGGCGACGTGGAGGTGGTCTTAGACCCGGAAGGCCTGCGGGGCCCCTGACTATGCCGAGCTGGGGTGGGGCCAGACCCCGCATCCTGCAGGCCAGAGTCGGAAAGATTCTCGGAACGGTTAGGATGCGCATTGCAGACTTTTCTCAAAAGAGGCATAATATTTTCTCCCCCTAATAAACTCTTACTCAGAGGCGCGTGTAAACGCTCGTAAGTAGGGCTGCTGTGAAGCTGTGAGGAGGGGCCGCTTTCAGCGGGACCCTGAATGTGAACAGGGGGCTTTGCGTAAAGGTCCTTTGAGAGGTGAGAGGAGGGTCCAGGACAGAAGTCGAAATGCAGAATTCAGAATCCAAACGTTCCATAACAGGGCTGCGGGTGTGAGGTGGATAAGAAGAAAATACAAGATGGGACCCGTCACCATGTTCCCCTGAGAAGGACATATGGTAAGGAATGGTGGTTGGAGGGCTCCATTAGAGGAAGGGAGGAAAAGAAAAGAAGCACAGGAACCAGATGAACAGTGAGGAGCGGCCTGACCATATTACACAGTGTCCCTTCTACCCAGAGTGCTCTCTCTGCCCTCTTTACACTGAACTCGAACACCACCTCCTCCTTGCTGGCCTCCCTGGTCTCATTGGTCAGCATTGCCTGCTTTGTGTCCCCTCAGCTCTCTGCTCTTACCTCCATCTAATCTTTCCCACTCTCTGCCCTCCCTCCTTTCTACTTGGAGCTGCTATTTACCAGGTTTCCCAGAGACCTCACAAGCTCACTACTATGTGGCAGCTCACTGGGCCAGGCCTTGCTCATGATTAATTTAGGTTGAGTGGATGATGTCAGTGAATCGTAACGGAAGAAGTGTTTTGTGCCTGTGTTTACATGGCTCAGACATTTTCATCAATAGCAGGCATCCAGGTAAATTGCCCGGGGGGGCTCTAGTGCTTTGTGGGATGGGGATGGCGAGGAGCAGTACCATGAGCCACAAGCATCAAGTGCACAGGGCTAAGAACTTAATCGGTTTACAGGCGGTAAGAATTGGGTTGCTCTCCATTTGCCCACCAGAGGGCGCTCCACACCAAATAAAGATCTGGAGGCTGTGCTGATTTGAACTCCGGCCTCGGTGTTTGCCCACCAATTGCTGGGTTTTGGCCCTACTCTCTCCCCAACCAACCTTTGGCTATAGCTGGCCAGAGTCTCTGGGCAGGGGCACCTCCAGCTTGCTGGCTCATAATCTAGGGAAGCAAAGGTAAGAAAACCACCAGCTAAACTGCCCGAATGAATGGCCAATGAATAAGAAGCTAGAACAGAAGACTGCATTGGGTGGGAGGGCTAGACCTGTGGCAGAAGGCGAATGGGGGGAGCAGAGCAGGAGAGGATTCAGCTTCACAGCCCCTTCTTCTGCCAGAAAGGGACCACCAGATAGAAGCACAGAGTAGCCTGTGCTTCTCAAATGGGGTCCCCAGGCCAGCAGTAGCAGCATCACCATCACCTGGGAACTTTTTAGAAATGCAAGGGTCTCACGCCTTACCCCAGACCTATGGAATCAGAATCACTGGAGGTGGGCCCAACACTCTGTTTTAATAAGCCCTCTAGGGGTTTCTGATGAGTGTTTAAATTTAAGAACCACTGGGTGAAACAGCTGCAGAAAAGAAAAGCTTCCCTGGTCTTCCCTTTCAGAGGCACTGGTCCAAGATCAAAGGTCACACAGCCTGGCCTGTTCAAGCCAGCCAGGAGGAAGAAAAAGAAAAGTGGCCCTTTCTTCTTCCCATGATCATCCATATTGGTGTCAGCCCAAAGCCAGCCTTCCCAAGCAAAGGGGAAAATCTGAAATGGTTCTAGTGTACATCCCAGTCTAACCCTCCATCTTTGTTCAAGCACTGGCCCAATCCAAAGCCCAATCCAAAGACTCTTCCTCTAAAAATGTCACACTCCACCTTGCCTCCTGCCATGAATTTACTTGGCAGATCTCTATTTTACCTATCATCCAAGGACACAAGGGTTAACTGGAAATGTCAGCTCAGTGGTGGCTCTTTGGTTGGCTGTGGTTGTGGCCACGCCTTGCATACAAGTCATTCATGGCCCAGGCACCTGACCCAGGTTCTGACCCAGGGCTTAAAAACTGTTTAAAAACAGCAGTACTGCCGGGGTGGGGAAGAGTGCCTGTGTGTGAAAGGGAGGATCCAGGGCTAGGGGAGGGCTGTTCACAGTCAGCTGGGACTCAGCTCTGCCGACTTCCCATCTCCAGGGTTTGACCTTTTCGTCCAGAGGTGAGTTTCATGTCACAGGGGTTTGTGGGTTGTCATCTCGCTGGCAGGGTGGATCCCCAGCTCTAGCATTTTGTGTTGAAGTCTGGGAAAGAGTTGTCTGGTAAGGAGAGGGCATTTCTGTATTTCCAGCTCTGAATAGAGCAGAGGTGGGATCAGAGCTATTGACCCTTCCTTCTACTCCTTTGAGAAAGCCTTGTCTTATTCTTAGGGTGAAATCCTGGTTAAATGGCCTCACTCCCTGTAAGCTTTACCCAACCCCCATTTGCGGGCCTGAGCAGCTGGCCTACCCTCATCACACTATGCTGGGTATGAATGGGTGCTCCTTCATTTCCCCCTTTCAGGGCGTAACCAGCTTTGGTGTCCCAGTTGAAGGAGCCTGATGCAAGTCAGGGTGAATTTGTCAAATTATTTAAACAAGTAAACTTAAGAGTCACGAGGATCCCAAATTAGCATTTGGGGGAAGGTGATAAAAAATGACTTGGTTGAGAAAAAGGCTTAAGTTCCAATAATTTTAAAAAAAAGATTTATTTTGTTATTTGAGAGAAGGTGAGAGAAGGGAGGAGGGCCCAGAGCAGTCTCCATCGTTGTACATCATTAGTTGTGACATGTGGGGCCAAGCAGGGTGGGTTCTAAACTGGGGGCCTCCCTCATGGGAGGGGAGAACTTTTGCTGCCATCTAGCAGTTACCAGTTGTGCTGTAGTTCAGCATATGGGTTTGCAAACTGCCTGGAGCTGGAATCAAACCCCAGACCTCACGGTTGCAACGCAAGCTCTCAACCTGCGGAGCTATCCTGGCATCCAAGTTCCAACAATTTTTAATTTAGGTTCAGGTGGCCATGAATATACAAAAGCTATCCCAAGTTATACAGTGATAAATCTTTCTCCTATTCTTTCCTAGTATCCAATTTCCATCCCCAAAGGCAACTAACTATTCTTCCAAATTTCTTATGTGCATACAAACATGTGCAAAGAAAGATTCTCAATTCTACCCTTCTTCTACACAAAAGCTGTATATGATTCAGCTCTTTTGTTTTTTTTTTTTTGTTTTTTTTTATCTTTTCACATTTATAGAGAGAAATTATCTTTTTGTCTTCAGTGCATATTTATTTCTATTTTACTTTTTGACAGATAGAGAGAGAGACAGAGACAGAGACAGTTAGAGAACCGAACTGTGGGAACTCCCCAGTTCAGCACGTGGGTCCTGCCTGGGCCGGAGCCGGGATTCGATC
>PVKE010010993.1:0-41256 GCA_004027555.1 Craseonycteris thonglongyai
AATTATTTTTTTTTTTTTTTTTTTTTTTTTTTTTTTGTCATTTGAGTCTCAGCTTCATTTCTCTCATAAGACATTGGCCTTAGAAGTCAATTTCCAACTAATACCTGTTGGGCCTCTGGCCCAGCTACGTTGGTCAAGGCCTCAGTAATTTTCCACTGTCTTACAATACCCTGTCCCTTCATCACAGCTGCAAACTCTGTAATTCCAGGAAGGGAAATAAGATGAAAGGAAGGATACCAACCCTATTGTATCTGTGATGTATCAGATATACAGGCTCTGACCAGAACGAAGGTCACGAATTCCTTTACTTTCACTGTAACATAGGTATTCCTGTTCTGCTGCTTCAGGTTGAAAATCTAGGGTGAGTAATTCCCATTTCTTAATCCTGGCTTCTTTGTGTTCTCAAGAAAATTTTGTATTGTCGGTGCTATGTTATATTATGAGAACAGAATTGTGGCAGATTGCTAGCACACTGTTTTGTATGAATAGATGAGCTGTTTAGAAAAGGAGCTTTCTGAGGTTCCAGAATTCACAGCCTGAAATTGAGTCATACCGGATGAGGCCAGCAGAATGGAATCATTGGCAGATTGTCCCTTCCCTTCAGAAGTGCTTGAGTTAAATGAAAATTAATCTAACCACAAAGCTACAAAACAAGGGACAGATTTGAAAATTCTCAGTTAAATGGCAAAGACTCATGGGGAACCTCAAGGAAGACAGAACGCTGGACTTGGTATGGGGTATGGTGATGAGTAAGTAAGATGTGGTCCCAGCTTAGAGGAACTCAACACCTTACAGATACCACCATTACCAGTTTCAGAAAGTTCCAGACCTTTGAAAGGTGATAAGAAGGGTGTACTGATACACACACAGAAATCTGCCTTCAAGAAAAGAATTAATGAGCAGACTATCTTTCTACCAAATAATGAAAACTGCATTTAAGAAAAAGCTATAGAGTAATATACCAGCTTTAAGTCCAAACTAAGAAATCAAGGACCTCACAAAACACTCACATAAGCAGAATAACTGATGATCATTTTTCTTATCACTCTTGGAATCACAGAGTTCCTAACTTACTGAGAACTCAGTGGAATTTCTTATTTCTCTGCACCATTAACATCTGAGTAATTCATTTGCTTCTGAGTAATAGTCTTGGCATGACAGTGTCAGGAATCCTTTGAGTTTCTGTTTGCTAACATTGGTTGATTGAGCTTTCCAGAGCTCCTCAGTCAACTCTTATCTCCAGAGCCTCAGCCCATCATTCTGCTGGTTGAAGCCTTCAAAAGGTTGTTAGGGGGTGGGAGGTTTGTGTGGGAGGATTGCACAGAGGTCAGGGACACAGGCACATCAGTCCAATAAGACTCATACTCATCTGTCAAAGCTTGAAACTTCTGAGGGTGGCTTGGAACTGACAGGTTCTCATAGCTCAGGGAGCAACCCTTAGTTCTCTGAGATAGTGTTAAGTTCTTTGGATCAGCAAATAATACTCACTGTAGACCCATCTGCTTTTAACATTGTACTAGATAATTAAGTTGCTTTTACAATGCCTAATTGAATAGCCAGTGAAAATTGTCCCTGAATATGCATTTTCAGAAGGACATTATCACATAAGAGCCTTGTAATTATTTATCAGGTTCATCTGTTCCCAAGACATTGTCTCAAAGAAGATAGCATTTAATAGATTTAGTATTTATTAGTAAAGATTAGTCCGTTAGTAGATACATTTCTCTAATTCAGTTCACTTTTTGATTGCTTACTTTAATTTGGATAATTTATCCAGCTGCTTTTGGGAAATAAATAAAATTATACAGTATTTAAAATATGCATTAGCGTAGTGCAGATATAAAACATTTCTGACTCTTGACATGGCTATCATGGTAGCATTCTCTCTGTTTTCAAACACATGCAGAAAAAATTTGGAAATGTATTTGAAGCCCTTCTTTCTCAACTAAGAAAAGAACATGTATTCTGTTGCCCTCTATCACAGTAATTTTGGCCCCAAAGAGCAAGACAGCTCATAACTAAAACAGCCTGAGTCTATATTAAACTCTGATGTTTTTTAAAACAAAATAATCATAGGAATTCCATGTTGTTATTGGACGTATCCCCAGATTGAAGAAAATATGCTTTCCTAGAAGTAAAGCTCTAGCCCACTGGAGATGAACTGTCTCCCTTGTAGAGACTTATATTTGTCAATAATTCACTTCATATGTGGAATCCCTGTACTTGTGCCGTATGCCTTTTGTGTTTCACTGTGAACTTGACCATTATCTAGTCTTATTTTGTATTTGTTTCTGTCCTGACACAAAGCTCAAGGCTCTCACTCAGTGGCTTACAGTTAGATCTGAGTGAGCCTGGCCATCACCAGACACTAAATACATGGCGCTCTGACTTTCCCTGTTCAGTGAGTTGAAAAGCAGAACCCACCACATAGACAATATTGAACCTCCAGGGGCTTTACTTACCTACCATCGATATTATCATCCTCATGACACAGGCAAACAGAACAACAGCTCCAGACAGTTCAGCAAAAATGTTTTGTGAGGTTATTTACACCACGAATAAGCAAATCTAAAATGTTAACATCCTACCTCTTCTGGAAATGCCAAAAGCAACCCCAAATTTAATGGAATATATTTAACTCTTCACTTGCACCTTCCCATTGGATGTAAGTGACGGGGCTCTTCATTGTATAGACACTGTTTACAGAGGGTTTGGGGTTGTATTTGCCCGGTAGACGTTTTGCTGCATACCTGAGACCCTGTAGGTAGAGACAGCTAGTATTTCTTGGACTTAACGTTAGTTAGTCTGTATCACACTTTAAAGCATTTTATAGTAAAGGATACCTTTCTGACTTTGCCTTTGTTTAAAAAGAAAGTAAGTTGTATGTCGTAGTTCTTAAGATGGTTTGATTAAGTGCTCTGATTTCCACAGCTAGATCATGGGTTCTTAAAGATTATTATGACACTTCCTCAGACGTTAGATTTTGTACTTTTTGCGGAAAAGGACGAATCTTATATATCTTTCTCATTAGTGCCTAGCACAAGCAAATGCTCAATAAATGCTTTTAATTAAATTTATAGTTAGTTAATCTGTGGCAAGTCCTAGCATCAAAACCCTGTAGTTTTTGGTCTGTTCAGGTAACAGATATTTGAGTGTTGATAATGTGCCAGGTGTTGTGCTACCATGGTGAGAATTAAGACATAGTCACAGGTGTCAAGGAGCTTACACTTGAAATGGAAGGCAAATGTGTAAACCATTGCTGTTTAAAGTTCTGCATGCTTGAGAAGTAGAAGTGTGGGTGGGGGGAAGTTAAGTTCACAGCAAAGAGATTCAGATTCCTGATTTGGAAAATTATTGGATTTGACATTTGAACTGGGTTTTGATGAGTCAGAGTTCTCCAGGTGAAGGAAGAAGAAAGAGCATTCTAGGCTATTGTCGTCATTGATTTAGTTTTTTTTAATGTCTTGAAGCTTAAAATGTGAGCACTAATTCCACCTATCTTTATGATTCAGGAAACATAGGATTCATGATAGTGTTGGTTTTCTCCTCAGATAAACACCCATTTGCAAGACGTCACTTGTTTAAGATGTTTTGTTGCTTTGTTATTGCTTTCATTTTCTTTAAAGATTTATTTTATTGTTTTTTTGACAGAAAGAAGGGGGAGGGCCCAGAGTAGTCTTCATAATTGTACATCATCAGTTTTTGACACAGTTTAGTTCCACACAGATGGATGGGGGCCACGCAGAGTGGGATATGAGCTTGAGGCCTCCCGCATGGGAAGCACACCTCAGCTCAGCATATGGGCCCACATGGGCCAGGGCCGGGATTCGATCCTCAGTCCCCAGGGCTGCAAAACAAGCATTTAACCTGCTGAACCATCCCGGCTTTCCTCTTACTGCTTTCAATTAAAGATGCTGCTTAGTAAGATATGCAAGACCCCTTAGTACCCATCCTTGGCCTGCCCACAGGCCACGTCTCCTACAAGTCCTCCTACGATATCTCCCAGTCTTAATCGCAGTATACATGATGCTCCCAGTGGGCGTAACCATTTGTTCCAACCTAAACACATTGTATTCTTTCTCTTCTCTGTGAATTTGAGTAGATGCTTTCCTTTTCCTAAAATGTCCTTTCCTCTAGCCCCACTCCCTTATGCTGGAAGTGGGCACTTCCCCATCTGTGCCCACTCACACCATCCTACACACAGTCATACACGCACATCGACTCTTTTTGTGCCTCTAGTCACATGGAAGAAATGATCCTTAGAGATGAATGGAGGGTTGGTGGTTACATGAGGGACGTCAGTTTTGAAGATGTAGAACAGCGTCTGCTAGGAGTGTGCTTTTCCCAAGCAGCCGCTCAGCAGTGTGGGTATCAGCACAGAAGCGGGTATTTGGTTTGAATCACAATTTGCCGTTGGCAGCCTTGGGGCTTAATTTGACTCCAAGACATGCTTTCTTTGATTTGCCTTTTGTGTGTATGTGCCGTCTTTAAATTAATCATGAATATTTAAAAACTAGGAGGCTTCACATATAAAATCTGGCTTCTCTTGAGCACAGCAACATTGACCATCCATTTCTACAGGGAAGGAGTAGTGGAGATCCAATCCCCACCCAACCCCTCCCCTCCTAGAGTGCCAAGACTCTTTAAGTTGTCTATAGCAGGGGTCCCCAACCCCAGGGCCATGCCTGTTAGGAACTGAGATGAGTGGCAAGTGAGCGAAACTTCATCTGTATTTATAAGCCACTCCCCATTGCTTGCATTACTGGCCTGATCTCCGCCTCCTTTAGATCAGTAGCGACATTAGATTCTCATAGGAGCCTGGACTTTATTGTGAACTGCGTATGTGCATCTCCCACTTCCCACATGAAAAAATTGCCTTCCATGAAACTGGTCCCCAGTGCCAAAAAGGTTGGGGACAGCTGGTTTATGGTATGTCTACTCTCAGGATTCCTACCCAAATCCTAAAGATGTTCAGGTTTGCCATCTCTGGGTTTAACTAACTTTGCGTTGGGGTCAAGGGACCAGATGTGCATGGAGGTTTAAAGGGCAGGAAGTTTGAAGGCATCATGAAAATGGTGGCTCTGGTAAAACACCATGGGTTTGGGGTTGTGTTGTGAAGGAGGTACAATTAGGACAAGGCCCAGGCTGAGGAGAAAAGGGACAGATCTGGGGAGTAGATGTCTGAGTGAGGGTGAAGAGTCAGTGTGTGCACAGGGAACATGGGCATGAGAGGACTGGAAGGATGAACCATTCTGATCAGTGAGGAGGATGTTTGACTTGAGAATTTTAGCAAGTTGTGACCATAGGAGTGAATGGCTAAAGTAGAAGGATCACTAGTTTCCAGGGTCACTGGTTTGCGAAAGATCAGAGGAGGTTGGGGTGGTGAAAATGCTTTGTCAAAATAAACACTGAAGCCTTCCTAATTACATAAAATCGCTAACAGGTGTTCGGGCACTATTCTGGGTGCTTTCATAAGTCAGCTGATTTAATCCACATAGAGACTGGGTACTTTAACCTCTTAGTACTACCTTCTGCCAGCGGTACTAGCGAGAGATGCAAAGGGTAATTTAATAAAATGTATCACCTTAGGAAAAAGTGATGAAGTTATTGTTTTAGATATCCATATGCATTTTTCTTTTTTTAGTTTTTCACACTTTAGATAGGACAATAACCATACATCATACAAGAAAAAATATAAGTTATAGCGCTTTTCACTGTGGCCTACGTATGAGCCGATATATCGGCCCGTCGCACTAAAAGGGTTAACCATTCCTATTTTACATATGGTACAGGGGATGCTTCGAGAGATGATGTGACTTGCCCAAGGTCATATAACTCCAAAGTGGCAGAACTCAAGCCTAACAATGATATTAGAGTGCATTCTCTGAAACTCTACTCTCGTAGGAAATAGGTAGAAATCAAAGCCACAGAGGGAGGGCTTCCGTGCGAGAGGAAAGCAGCAACGAGGGGCTAGCCAGCACTCAGCGTGGGGAATGCAGACCTCCCTTCCAGCCCGGCGAGTAAGTGAGAGGGGCGGGATTTGCAGTCTCACTGCAAGTGGCTGCAAGGAGCTCATGTTTCCAGGGTGAGCCCACTACGCACTAGAACACACTTGAGTGGTGCACTTTGAGATGATATGATGTTCAGGTGCTGAGAGAGTCTGTCTGCAAAGGAAAGATTGGGAAGGCAGAGAGGTGGCATGGAAGGATGTGTCAGTCCCTGGGAAGCAGAGTGGGACTGTGTGGGGAGGCACATTCTCTTGAGGAGAGGAGACCAGAGGATGTCGCACTTCGCTATGATGACAAGGATGAGAGGCCCGAGAATTGACAGCCCACATGGATCCAAGTGGACACATGCTCAAAGTCAGCTGTTTCAGCGCCACCTCAGGCCCCAGATGGGCCTGGAGGAGGGTGAGCAGCCCAGAAAGCGAGGCTTTGCTCAGATATCTAGTCCTGATGTCAGTGGAGTTGGTTTTTCACCAGCCTCTGGAAGGGGATAGAGTAGTCCACATCCCTTTGGGCTCTCATTTGTGATTATAAATCAGACACATCCTTTAACTGATGGCTAGGTCCCTGTGTATCCCCAGTCCCCTCCCAGCTTAGTGCCCTCCTGCATGTACACATTTGGCAAATAGGTGTGCAATGACTGCATGTTCATGCCCAAGTTGAACGTGCTCCAGAGCATGCATTTCTAATGCAGTTGACATTTCTGGCTATGAAATGGGAATCCCTGATGTCTCCACATCCACACTCACTCACCCTCCTTCCCAGAGTGCAGTGTTCCCGTTTTTCCTTTTGCTCACTTTTCCTCGCTGGTTCTCCGTGCATCTCTCCCTCCTGCCCCCCTCCCCCCCCCTTGGCTCTCTGAGGCCATCCTGCACACCATGAAAGCCAATGGCAGTGCCTTTGATGGAGAGCCTTCCGTGCCTGGGACTGGTGGTTGATTGGATTGCTGGGCTGAACTGAGAGCAGCCTGCCAGATCCCTTTGGTCACATTTTCAGCAGGGCGATGGGCCCTGGTATTTCGGTGGCTCTCATTCTCCTGCCACCAGGATTGAGCCCCTTCAGAACTTGCCCAGCTATGTTCACGAGCCAGTCCTAGTGAGGTGCTCATGTGGACACAGTGCCACTGCTTTCTCCACACCACACCTGCCTGTGGGCGTGGTTCTAGAAGGTAATTTTACAACTCGTTTAGGAACCAGGTGGGCTTACAACTTCCATTTTCCTACAGTTTATTCCATTTTTTTCTCTTAGCAACTTATTTCAGTTTCCTGAGCCATTACTAGACTTCAGCAAGAAGCCATAATTGTTGGCCTCTTGAGAAAGCTAGGAAGAGGTAAGGTGTAAAGACCAGTTTATGATGCGCTTACAATGGGCTTTATTATTATTACAAATATTAGGAAATACAAAATGTTCTACCTAATAGCCCTCAGTGTATACCTTTCTTATATTGGAGCATATTCTTCAGTGGCTCCCCCCCTAGGCGTGGGGTGCGGGGGGGGGGGGGAATACATAACAGCAGTAACAAGAAATTGCAGTGATTTTGCTATTGTCTGGGAAATTCAAGAATGTGCCTTTTCTTGTACAGGTAATGGCACACTGAAAAAGCGCAGTGGCTGCTGGAAGGACAGACGGTCCTCAGAGCAGGACATGTGCTTAATGCACACCTTTCCCTGCCTGGCTGGGGTAGTGCTAGATCATACAGGCGTTAGCTTGAGGAAGGGTGAAGAAGGGTTTGTGACTTAGTAGTAAATCTCTCATGGTGAGACATGGAGAAAGCTATGACCCTAAGAAACTTCCATAGGGAGGAGTATAATTTTCCATAAGGGTAGTTGGACCCTTAGGGGAAGGGGACCTATTTCTTTCTGGATGGTTTATTTGCATCCTCCTTTTTAAAACGTATACATCCCTAGACAGAGTTAAGGAATTTAATTTGTAGGAAGATAGTGCATCAGATTTAATTAAAGTTGAAGCACCTCTTTTTAGAATAGGAGTGTTACGTGTGTCATTATAATTTCTGTTCCTGACAGTTATTTCATTAACACACTGTGTGGAATCCTAGTTGTACAGGCGCTTTGCCCTTTTAATTCCTCGTTTATCCTTGTTTCCCGATGAAAGGAAGACCCCGCTCCCATCTTTAAGAGTTGTTTTTGATTTATAGACAGTGGGCCTCCCCTTTTGAAGGCCCACGCACTCACTTCAGATGTGGAACAAACCCACTGTTGGGAGATACCCTTTGCAGATGGCCTCACTGAGTTGTTTTCCCACCAGGATATGGGCAGGGGTGTGGGTCTGCTTGGGGCAGATGAGGAGTCTTGATGGTTGGCTGTTTCCAGCTTTCCTCCTCTGCGGCAGGAGCTCATTGTAGGGAAACGTTGGAGTGCCATTTCCCCTCAGCGCTGGGTGGCACTCCCCGCAGGGGCTCTCCCTGCTTTGTTAAATGGCACAGGAACAGCAAAGAGGACTCCTCCCCAGTCTCTCACCCAACAACCCCTACAGTCCAGGCTCTACAGTTTCTCTGTCATTCTGGTGAAACAGACTATTCACCTTCATCCGGAAGCCACAACTTAGGAAGCAAGCCTGCTGACACGGGCCGTTGGTATCAGGCATGTTATTTCTCCTCCTTCATTGCTTAGTCTTCTTTAGGAGGAAAGAATTCACCAAGAAAGCTTGAGAGAGAAGGCCCATCTCGAGCTGGGTCTGAAGGTGAGGTGCTTAGCGCGGAGGAGGGGGCAAGCATGGAGTATGAGATTGTGATGTGCTCTGGGACACAAGACAGGCCACTGAGAAGCAGTAGGACAGGAGGAGCTGATCAGACGACTTTGATGGGAATGGAAATGGAAATGGAACTAATAGAACCGTGGGATTTTACAGTTAGAAGAAAGCTTTTTATGGTCCAGCTGTCTCATTTTCTGAATGAGAAAACCGAGTGTCCTAGAGTTTAAGTGGCTTGCTAGTGGTCACATATTTTCTGGTGGGTGATTGTACTGGATAGTAAATAAAGTTGTTGTCATCCTTCATTCCATGTGCTTATCATTCCCCGGCAGTCTGATTCAGGCAGGAAGGAGTCTTTGTAATTGATTGTGGGCAAGTGCAAATAATAATCATTCTCTTTAAAATGTTAAAACTAGTTGTGCTTGGCTTTTTCCAATGGAAAGTGCAAATTAAACTGGCGACTGAGACCCCGTACTTCTAGGAGCAAGTTTCTCAGAAAGTGGGTCCCAGATTCTTTACAGTGGAATTTCCTGGAAAGTTTATTATACAAGCAGTCTGGAGCCCTGCCCCGGATTTGCAGAAAAACAATCTTGCCTTTAGCACCTTAGAATCTGCATTCTAGACAAAGTCCATGGTCTTTGCCTCCACCCACTGACTTTGAAAAGTGTTGTACCTGTTAGCTCTCAGTCTAAACTTTATAAAAATAAGAATTATAAGTACAGTGCACAGTCTAACCTCTGACTGACTGATTAGCCATGGGGGGGGGGGAGTTTATTCCAGATTATTGTTTGGATACCTTTATCATTCATTTTTTTCATTTACAAAACAAATAAGACAAGCCCCCTTCACTAGAGAGATTCACAGGAGAAATAGTAGGATTTTTATTTTCTAGGATGAGCAGATATACTGCAAGAGTTTGGTACCCCATGTACTAATAAAGATCAGAGGAGGGAAAGTTAATCCGGTTGCTTTTTGATCAGAGGCGGCCTTGTGGGGTGGGTGGTCTTAGGGCTGTGTGGAATTCACCAGGGGCCAAAGAAGGGGCAGGAATTGGAGGTGGAGTGGACATCGGAGCTGTGGCACCGAGTGATAAGGGGCAGGGGGCGGGTGGATTTAGTGAATGGCAAGTTGCCATTGTTGCTCAACTTCAGGGTGTATGGAGGAACCAGTAGAATCTGGAAGCTAAAAGATAAGGGGAGGCCAGACTTGAAGCACCTTGTGAGCTGTGCCAGGACTCTGGCTGCTGGCCTGCGGGGACTGACTGTCCCGTCGAAGCACATGATGTGAAGGAAAGCGGGAGTATGCAGAGCTGGCTGCCTGAGCCTCCTCAGGAGCCGAGTGCCCTCTAGGGGCTTAGATGATTTCCAAGTGCTGTTCATCATTGCTCTTGGGCTCTCAGATGCCCACTAAACTGAATCCGTTACCTACTCGGGAGGAAAACAGACAGCTTAACCAACCCCACCTGGCTGCAGCTGTGATTACATGATGCAATAAATGTTTATTTATTAATATGCTGCCTTGATTGATCATTATCTTAATACTGAGGAAAACATTAGAGGTTTGATTTTTCTGGCAGATTGCAAACACAGGTTGCTTCTTGTTTAAAGTTAAAAAGACCTTAGCCCATATATTGTATGATTCTATTTATGGGAACTGTTCAAAATAGGCAAATACAGAGATAGAACAGAGATCAGCGGTTGCCAGGGGCTGGGGGAACGGAGAGTACAGGGTTTCTTTTTAAGGTAATAAAAATGTTCTAAAATTAGGTAGTGGTGATGGTTGCCCAACCCTGTGAATATGAAAGCACTGAATTGTACACTTAAAAAGGGGGGATTCTATCTGTGAGTTCTATCTTAATAAAGTTATTTATTTATTTTAATTAAAACCTTTTTTGAAAGCCCTCAGCTCTTCTGTTTCAAGGTATGGTGCAAATTGATCTGCCTTAAGTTCTTTATTCTTTTTTGAGTTAACAGTATAGAAATCTCAGTGCTTTCATTCTCACTTTTTAAAATTTTGTTTAGTTACTCTTATCCTTTTTTTAAAATTCCTCTCTAGTTCTGTTTCATCGAAGAGGTATTTGTGTCATAACTATACATGACAGCTACAAAGAGAGCTGTGGAAGGCTGAATATTCAAGTCACCACAAAACTAGGAGAGAAGGGCCTTAAGAAAAACATGGTATTTGGGGTTTCAGAGAGGAGCCATTATTTGAGGTTGGCCTAGAAAGACAGACGGTCTCTAGACAGACATCTGGAGAATGAGGGCAAGGGAGGGAAGGTTCAGGAGGGAAAATGGGGAGCAGTGCGAAGACAGCCATGTGAGGGCTTGTTTGGAGAATGGACGCGTGACTAGCATGAGGATGTAGAAGAGAAAGACTGAGAGAAAACTGGAAACCCTGTACATGGACCTGAGAGTGGTGAGTGCTGGGCTAAGTGAATGGTCCGTTCAGTGAGGAGTCGTTGAATATTTTTGACTAGGAAAGTACAGGAAGTGAGCCAGAGGACGTGAGTGGGGACTAAGAGCCTAGAAATGGAAGGAGAGAGGGTTTCAGAAGTGAGGGATGAGAGGTGACAGGTTAATACGCATCTCCCTCTTCCTGGTAGCCTGCTTCCCCTGCTGCTAATCCAGGTTTTCTCTGTTCTTTCACTTGCTCTTTATCCAGGCAGTAGGGTACATGGAGGAAGAAGGTTGGAGGGGGGAAGCAAAAATAAAACAATAAAAATAAAGCGGAAAAGGCGGTGGGAACAAGGTACAGTTGGCATGCTTCAGTTGTTCTGTAATTCAGCATTTCCTCTCAGTGACTCAGTAGGAGAAAATCTAGTCTCTCCTTGTGGAAAACACAGGACAGGAAATATTATTTCATTTCAGGTCAGCTGATGAAACCTTGTGCCTCACTGCTCTTATCTGTAAAAGAGAAAAGTACCCACTTCCAGGGTTGGTAAACCAGACTACAATAATTTTCTTATTAAAGAATTTTTAAAAGCTACATTGAACTTACCGGATTTTGTAGGCAGAATAACTTCTCTCAACATGGAAGGGTCATTTGTTACCCATTTGTTACATGACAGAGTGAGTGCAGACATCTCTGTCACAAGAGAACTCATATGAATTATGTTGAATTACATGAAACTGCTATTTGTCTACTTTTGACCTGCAGAAGAGAGCAGTTTCATAGTTTCAGTTCAATGAATAGCTAGTTGCTCGAGAGAGCCCATATTTTCACCTCTTCTGGTCCCTTCATATGTTCCTTCTTTATTAAGGTGCAAATAGTCTTTAAGAATCTGCTAATCTCAGGTTCAGGGGAAGCTGTGAGAGCTCAAAAGACCACAACAGGCCTTGAGGGCTTGCTGAGGGAGATGCAGGTAAGGGGACATGCTGAGAGGAGACCAGCTGGCGAAAACCAGGGCCTTTGAACTTTTGGGTCTCTAGTGTGCAGTCATTCTGCTTTAGAAGGAAAGCGTCAGTGAGGGGTTTTCCTTCTTGGTGGGTTCCTAGGCGGTTGCGTATCATCTCGGGTCTTTTGCAACATGCGGGACAACCTGGGTAGGTCTCCAGGAAAACGCGGTATTCGAATGTTGGGAAATAGGTCAGATGTAGAAGGGACACAGAAGACTTAGGGTGACTTAGTTCTGGTTGTCAGGTTGGTGTGATTTCTGACAGCCTAGCAGAGAGCCTGGTACATAAGGGCATGAACTTGTTCAGTAAAGGTTGCTGAAGGGTTGAAAGACAACATCTGAAGAGGTATTTTTTGGTGGTTTGTATGCTCTTTGGTTTTTAAATTAGAATGATTCCCTGGAACACATCAGTAGACAAGAATGTGAATCCCAGAAGCTGTGGAAGAAAAGATTAGTCAGCTGTTCTTGTAGGATGCTTTCTTTGTAATCACATCCAGATATTGGGATCAGCGTGTGGCCTCTGAATACTTAGAGTGTCGATTGCAATAAATGCGAACAGTATACTGCCACTGTAATAATCACAATGTTGTGATTATGTGCTTAATACTGCAGTAGCCGGGCACATAAAAATGAAAGACTGTAGGATAACCTTACTAGGGACTAACAGCCCAGTTCATATTTACTCAGCCACAGAAGGTGATTGTCCTGTAGGAATATAGATTATGAATTGAGAGCTCCCGGCTCTGCTCACAGAAAACAAGCAAACATTTATTTTAAACCGCAGGCAGAAATACCATTGCAGCAAAACCTTAATTATCTAACACCCTCTTCTCCCAGGAATCCAATATAACTGTCACCCCACATGGAAGAAGCCACAGAGGGCAGCCTTGGGGGAGGTCACTCACACTTTTCCAGCAGCTTCAGTGACCTTTGGTGCAGGTTTTAACTTCAGTTCTTTCCCTTTTTAGTTCTACAGTTAACTATAAATGTAATCAAGCCTGATTATTGAGATTCTTGTGGACCACAAGCAAATTTTAATTAACTTATGATTCAGAGAAAGAATATACCAACAAAACAATCAGTTAACTAAGAAGAAGGGCTAAAAGAGAATTAATGAATGTGTGACTAGTTCTTCCTTGCTGGGAATGTTACCTTCCCCTAAGGTTGACCCCCTCACCCCCCACTGTACATAAATACCCACATCATTCCTGCAAGGATATCTCCCTTTATCATGCCTGCCTTTCACTCCTGTCAATCTGGGGACTCCCTTAGTCATCTTCTTCACCCTCTGACAACACTTTCATCCCCAGGGGAGTCCCAGACAGGAGTCTAGCTGCTCTTTCCTAGTATTATATTTACATCCTGACACGCTGCTGCCCTGAGCTGCTCATTTCCTGCCTCCTATTTCATTGTAACAGATCAGCATCCAGGAGTTAACCTTTTTCCTCCTATTTTCACCTGCTCTTCTTTTTCTATGCTTAGGCAGGTTTCACGGCAGAGTTGAAGCTAAGGGTGAGAGCACCAGAGCTAAGCTAGCTTATAGTCATGGAACACCTCCTTTATGCACGTAAAGAGAAATGCACACACAACTTTTCATCTTCCAAAAAGCTGCCACGTAGGCCACTTACTAAAGCTCATGCCCTTTCTTTCTAAAGAGCTTCTCAGTCTTCAGTCAGTCTTGTTTCTTCCATATACACAATTATAAATAAATTAACATGCGTCAAGGTAAGGGTGCTACTAGACACAATCACACACACACCTGCGTGCAAAACTGAAAAGCTAACAACTTCCAAGTTGAAAGAAAGGTCAGAAAATAATCTCTGAAACACATCTAAAGTTCAGCAACAAAGCAGCAACACGGGCCCATTGAACTCAGAAGCGTTCATTCTGTGGTTGCTCACACCAGGATCACTGAATTATGGAATAACATAGTAATGTGTGCATGTAAACATGGCCCTGAGTCATCAAGAAAATGTGCTCAATACTGGTGTCCTTAAGTGAGCAATGAGGTAATGCATTTTAGGAATATCTCTGTCAAAATGGTTAAAGTTAAAAATCTGGGTGTACATTCGGGAGCTGAGCCTTAGTCATGTGGAATGCACATTATGTTGGAACGCCCTCCCCATTCCCCAGTGACACCACGTAAACAGGACAGGGTCATATAGTAGAGTTAGTTTGCCACAGCCACTTTGTGGTCTCCCGACTTCTATGTTGTTGTTTATTCATGGGGTTTTCCTTCCCTTTTCTTTGGTTTCAGATGCGAGTGTCTCTCTGGCTTATGTGGTTTCCCCGTGTGTGAGGTGGGATCTACTCCCCGCATAGTCTCTCGTGGAGATGGGACACCTGGAAAGTGCTGTGATGTCTTTGAATGTGTTAATGGTACGTGGGGTTTCTCTTGTTCTCAGAGAGTGTACATTTGTGCAGGAGGAGGAGGAGGGAGGGGTCAATCTAGCTGCTTCTGCCTTTTATAAGGCAGGGACTGTACTCAGGGACTTGAAGCTCACTCAGAAAGGTGTGCTTAGGATTCCGCAGCGCAGTAAAGGAAGTTAGGGAATCATCATTCCACCCATCAGAAAGACAATTTCAGAAATGTAATGGCA
Organism: Craseonycteris thonglongyai; assembly: GCA_004027555.1. NCBI lineage: Eukaryota > Metazoa > Chordata > Mammalia > Chiroptera > Craseonycteridae > Craseonycteris > Craseonycteris thonglongyai. Next base: position 14,709 of record PVKE010010993.1, read on the forward strand.
GATTGCATGTAGCCATCATGTTCTGCTGTTTCAGTAGTACAGCAATTTTAGGATCTCGAGACAAGGATCATGGAGCCTGTAATCATGTTCCTCTCCAGTCTCCACTGCTCATCCCGTTGCTGTCAGGAGGTCATCGGTGGAGCTAACACCACATCGGAGTTACCGCAATTGGAAACAGAAAAGACATTGTTCCGCTAGTTTAGCATTTGCCTACTTAGAACACCTTTGACCAGTGCTCCTTGGGCATGACTAGCATTGGCCTGCTTTCAGCTTGAGCCTTGTGGCCCAGAAAAAGGATTCTCCAGTCACAAGATTTCTTCAAATAGAATCCGCCTGTCCCTTTCACCTTTCATCAGAGGTCTTGGTATTTGGTGACAGGGTGGTTATTGAGTTTTGATGCAAGAAGGGAGGAGAACCTAAAACATGCTCCTCTATCAGAATTTTCTGAACAAAAACAATAAAATTCAAGCAAGTAAGTTGTCAATAATTTTAGAGAGCATTATTTAGTCAATACCTAGACTCACAAGGAAAATGGGGATGGGTTAAGACAAATACAACAAAATTACACATACAGACACGTCCCTCGTAACTACTGCCCATAAGACATTAAAGTTCAGAAGATTTTCTGCCCACCTTTTGAGACTCCCCTCCCCCACAAGGAAGGTTATATTACAGTTGAGTCCTATTTCATTGTGTCCTGTAGTTTTTAGGCTAGTGGCCGCATATTGTTTTCTTCTGTTTTGCTTTGAAGAAGCGCTGACTGGATGGCTTTGTGGTTAAAAGAGAACGTAGACTGCAACCAGATGACCTCAGTTTGAAAACTGGTTCCTCCACTTATTAGCTGTGTGATTTGGGCATCTCTTGGTCTCTCTGGGCCTCAGTTTCCACATTTGTAAAATGGAGTGAATAACAGTAAATTAAATGTGGTTTTCTACCTGAAACACTTAGCATTGTGCCTGACGAGCAAATAGTATTATTCCCACCCCCCTGTTCACACCCAAAGACACATGTTCGGGACGTTCCTGAGGGATAGAGAAGGTGAGGTGAGCTTCCTGACTTAAAAGACCCTGTAAATACAAGCACAAGAGAAGAAAAGGTTTCATGTGCATAAATGAACCTCTTCTCAATGCTTTTCCCCACCCATGTGGTCGTCCAGCTCGCGGTAATGTCTGTTAAACACCAGCCAACGACCAAGCAGACCTTTTTTCTCTAGTACCACTATACTTTCATTCATTGTAGGTGATAGTCTGTGAATATTTAACTCAAACCACTTGAGGCAGAAATGGTCTTTCCCTGGGCTCCCAGCGTCTCAGATGTGCTTCCTTCTAGCACTCGTCCCTCTGCAAGTTTTCTCATGCCCGTCTCTGAACTGTCACTGAACTAGGAGTGTGTCCTGCTGTCTGTGGATATCAGCAGACGGTCTGTCTCGCAAAGGGCGCCTGGGTTTTGTGGAGTAGCAAGTGATGGATTGATTCAGACCATCTTAGTTCCCTCTGCAGGTGGCTGCTTAGTACCAGCCCATCGAGGGGCTGGTTGGTAGCACTCCTCCACCTTTTCCTGCCTTGCAATTTCAGCTTACACCATTTGTCCCCAGCAAGTACCACCTCTAGTAGTAAAGTGTGCTGTTGTGTCCTCTGGGTAACAAGGAGGAGTGCCTTGCCTCTTGGTTTTAGAAACCCGAGCTTCCCGCCTTTCTTACCAAGATGTTCCCTTTACATCTCCAATATGATGTGACCCCAACAGCTAATAAGGGTACCCCTACCCCAGCGGCCTTGGGTTCATCTTTAGAGCCTGCCCCTGGGTATGGTCTCACTTTTTCTAGCGATCTGTCTTCAGAAGCTGAATTTGCCATTTGCCGTGAGAAAATGTTGAGACAACCAACCACAGTCAATGTTTCTAGTGGTACCTCTTTCTTGGTACCAGAAACTTGTTGGTTGATCTTTGCTTTATTTCTTGTCCTGCTATGGTATCTCCATTACTATATTAGCTATTTAGTTGTAGATAAGACTATAAACTATAATACTATGGAGATACACAATCCTATAATGTTTAAAAGCGTTCTGTCTCAAAGTCTGTATTTTACTTCTTTTACACACATGTGCATGTCATGCACATGTACACACACACACACCCATATATTATCATCACTTAGAAAAGCAGTGGTTTATTTGTGTGTGTGTGTGTAAATATATAAAGTTTTGCTTACCCAGAAAGGATTTGATTCAACTTTGCAGTAGAACAGATACAATAACATACTGGTAAAATATCAGTGAGAAAAGAGAATCAGAATCACGGAGTTGTACATAAAAGTTGAAAATGAAAAGCAAAAAGAGAGCGCCCACAGGGACGCAGGCCCTAAGTGTCTATCTGTGGAATTGAGGGAGTTAAACATCAAAGCAGGCTCCCAGCTTCCTGCCCATCAAAGTAAAAAGAGAGATAAGTCAGATCCACAGTCCTGGTTTTTAGAGAGAAGAAGCCCACTGGACAGGGCAGCACTCCTATATGAAAACAGAGGCAGAGCATGGGTGATGCAGCAGGCAGTGCCCTCAGTTGCTTTAATTCCACCAATGCAGACATGGGTTTCCTGCGGCTGCTCTTCTCAGTAAAAAGCAAAATGCAACTCCCTGAATGCAGTTCTAAAGTCACTTTGACACACATCTGGAACCTAGATGCCTAGAGCTTTGCCTCTTGGTTTTAAGAACTCCCCAACATGTAGGGATAGATCTAGAAAGCCCAGCTTAGAAGACTGGGGCCTGAATGTCACCATAGCTAACCCCATATACAAAAACGGAGGTTGCGTGGCATCTCTCAGTTCCTAAGCTGCCGTGCAGACGATCTATGTGCTTGTGCTACGGTATTTGTTTAAAGATACACATTAAAGTGAAAACACAAGATTAAAAAACATTTGCCTGGATAAATAGATGGAGAAAACATCCTCCATTAATATTACTTTTCTTTGCAGTTTGTGTTCTTTTATTTATTTTTTTAGTGTTTTTGACAGAGAAAGAGAAGGGGGAAGGCCCAGAGCAGTCTCCATAGTTGTATGTCATTAGTTTTCGATGTAGTTTCATTCCATGCATGGACACAGGGCCATGCAGGGCAGGAACTGGGTCCGGGGCCTCCCGCATGGGAAGCTCGTCCTGGCGAGGACCGAACTGGAACACCCAGTTCAGCGTATGGGTCTGCACAGGCTGGGGCCAGGATTCAATCCCCAGACCCTGGGGCTACAAAGCGAGCACTCAACCCGCTGAGCCATCCCAGCATCCTGGCACTTTAGGTTCTTTTATTTTGATTTTGGGGCAGTTGGAAACCAGACTGTGACAGGTTGTAACTGCATTCTCTGACGAGGGCTGAAGGCAAGTCTTATGAGGTGTTGGTTGAATGCGAACCCTGTTATTTAGAAACTAAAGGAGCAGATCGAACTATTGAGCTCTTTCTGTGTGTACTAAGATGTCATCAAAGCCACCACCTAGAAGTGTGATCTTCACAGCAGTGGTGGGACAATCCCCGAACTCCAGCCCACAAACACAGAAGTTTTATCATCAGTCAGCTGGAGCTGAGTGACAGCCTTTACTTGTAGTTGGGCCTGTGTTCTCCATTTTGTCCCAATACACCCTACTGTCTTAAACTGACCCACCTTTCTCATTCCTGGAGGCATTAGGGTTTGAAAGTTCAGGCCCAGAATGTGAAAGTGATCATTTGGTTTCTCATATATGATCAGTTGTTCAGTGTTTGTGTACAGAAATGTAAATAAAATATTCTGATTTTAGTGTCAGAGTCAATAACTGACTGAGCATCAGACTCTAGCATGTAAAATGGATCAGTTCCAGGAGAGCCGTACCCAATGTTAGCTTGACCCTTGTATAAAATTTTGGCCTAGAAAACTCAGACCTGAAGTCTGTTAAGAAAATGAGTACAAAAGCCTCTATTGCAAACCTATTGTCTGCACAGCGGTAGAGCTCAGTAATATTTCTAGGGCCATGTTCTCTATGTCCAGAGCAATGAAGAAAATGTGGTGTCGAAATACTCCATTTAATGTGCTTTTATTTAGCACCCGTCCTGTTCCTGGGCCTTTTCAAGCTGATTTTGCTTATGAGTGATAACCATCTTCTGTAGTCCTTTACAAATATAGTTCCCTTTTCCTTATCCTGAATAGTATCTGCTTGGTGTGCTGTAGTGTACACACTTTCCCCCTCACAATAAAGGTTTTTATCCATGTACCCTGTCTTTATGGTTATATCAGTTTGCTGTTGACTTATGGAGACATTTTCTGACATTTTCCATCTCTCATACAGTTGTCTCTCTTTTTGGCTTCTGATGTCTACTCATTTGGCTTCCTATGTAGCTCACCCCCCAGTGAAATGAGACAGGCAAGATTTTAGCCGCTTTCTGCTGGGAGCTTGAAAAGAAAAAGCAGCAGAACTGTATCTGTTTAGATTTCTTCACATCTGATGTGAAGTTCTACGTTTTTAGTCTCTTCCTTCATGAAAGTTACGTACTTATCACCACCTGCCAGTCAGTGGAATTTGGCAGGCAGTAGAGGTTATTAGCAGTGTATATTATCATTCTCCTTTTCAGGAGTTCTGGAATATATTAAAGGTAGAAGAGAAGATTCTAGAACTTAGAAACATAAAGTTTAACTGACAGACACAAAACACATACAAAAAGATCACAAAAAAAGATAACTTTTATACATGTCTGCATTGAAAAGTACAAATTAAATAGTAAATTATTTCTTCGTGATATTTTTCTTTTCCACATCCATCTAAATTGTACTCTTGTGGAGGTGGTGATAATCTCCACACTGTTCTGAGATTCACACCCATCCCGACAGGCGAAGAAGTAATTGGTTGTTGCTCCTCAAAGACCACTGCCAGCCTTTATGTCATGCACTTCTCTGAAGAGACTCTATAAATTTCTGTCACCATCAGACACGAATTTCATTATCGTGTGTGATTTTCTTTTATCCTAAAGAATTCATTGTGTCTTCTAGGCCGTGTTTGTGGGGACTTTCCATCTCTCTAAATGCTTCTCTGCCGCACTCTGTGTGTTAGCTAGGGACACCTCACTACCCTATCCTCTCATCCATCCCTTCCCGGCCTCCTAAGCGTCTACACACCCCATCAAAAACAGCTTTGTTCATAACCAACATCTTCCCTCTTCAAATCTTACACAAAGATTTGTGGCTTCCGGGAAGTCCCCCAGTTCCGGAGTGTTTCCCATGTGGGAGGCCCCTAGTTCCATTCTTGCCAGGGTGAGCTTTCCATGTGGGAGGCCCCCAGTTCAGTTCTCACCTCCCACTCTTTGGCCCCTGGCTCAAGGGGCATGTCTCCCATGCGGGAGGCCCCCTGCCCAGTTCCTGCCCTGTGCAGCCCCGACCCACCTGTGTGTAATGAAACCATGTCAAAAACTGATGATGTACAACTATGGAAACTGCTCTGGGCCCTCCCCCTTCTCTCTGTCTCCCTCTCTGTCAAAACAATAAATCTGTTTTAAAAGTTAAAAAAAAAAAAAAGATTTGTGACTTCCCCCAGATGGTAGATGTCATTGATTAATACAACTAAGTAATTAATGTTGATTGGCTTATAAAAATATATATTTTTTTCCCCACAGTTTGAATGGATGCTCAGCATTTGTTAGAGTATAAAACTTTTCCTCACTCTGAGTTTGATTTGTTAAAGCACTCCATCTCCTGTATTTTATTTTGGAACTTGTGGTTTAATTGCCCAGATTCTTCCAGTTTCAGCTCAAGATTAGCATGGTTGAATAGATATCGATGAATAGGAGTTGCAGTGAGATGATTTTTTTAACATTAATTTTCTGGAAAAAAAAAAAAACAAACATCCAACAAGCATTGGAGAGGAGGTTCAGACATGCACATTCAATACCTGTGTAAACATATACACAGAGCTCCTCTCACACTAGTTATGTGACTTTCGGCAAGTCATCTAATCTCTTTAAATTTCATTTTCTTCATTGAAGAAATGAATATTAGTACTTGTTCTGTCTTCTCTACAGGATTGTTATAAAATCAGATGAGAATCGTTACCCTTACGTACAATACAAATGCAAATATACTCAAATTTAAATACAGTGAGAATCTATTTTGAACATGCAAAGTGACATATTAAGAAATGCTGTTAGAGGATTCCATTCGAGATGTGTGTATGAGTATCATAATCCAGTTTTTCCTGTCTTATAAAACAGTGCATTAGCTCAGGAAAGCTTTCTTCAGCTTGTGAGTATTTTGATTTTACCAGATTTATTGAAGCACATACCATGCAATTCACTGAGTGAAAGTGTACAATTCATTGTTTTTTGATATAGTCACAGAGTTGTGTAATCATCATCACAGTCAATTTTAGGGCCCTTTCATCAACTCCTCCCCCTAGAACTCTCAGACTTATTAGCAGTGACTCCCCATTTTCTTTCAAAGCCCCATCCCTAGGCAACCAGTAATCTACTTTTCTGTCTCTGTAGATGTGCCTATTGCGGGCATTTCAAGTAAATAGAATTATATAATAGGTTTTTGTGAGTTTGCTTCTTACACTTAGTATGTTTTCAAGGTACATTCATGTTGCAGCATATATGAAAACTTCATTCTTTTCTTTGGCCAAGAAATATTTCATTGTATGGATGGATGTGCCACATTTTGTTTATCCATGCATCAGATGATGGACATTTAGGTTGTTTCCCCTTTGTTTGGCTCTTGTGAAGAAAGGTGCTATTAATATTTGCATACAAGTTTTTATGTGGATATATATTTTAATTTCTCTTAAGTATATACCTACAGAGTGGAATTGGATCATATGGCAACTGTGTACTTAATATTTTTAGGAACTTACTGTTTTCCAGAACAGGGTCACTCTTACATCCTCACCAGCCATATATCAGCATTGCTTGCAATTTCTCCACATCCTCACCAACACTTGTTATTATTTTATATTTTGTTGATTATAGCCATCTAAGCATATTAAGTGGTATCTCACTGTGGTTTTGGTTGGTATTTTCTAATAACTAATGATGTTAAGCATCTTTTCATGTGCATCTTGGCCATTTCTGTATCTTATTTGGAAATAAAAAATACTCAGATGTTTGCTCGATTTTCAATTTGGGAAATTTTCTATTGAGTTGTAAAAGTTCTTTATATATTCTATATACAACTCCTTTATCAGGTATGTAGTTTGCAAATATTTTCTCCCATTCTGTGGAATACCTTTGTATTTTCTTGATGGTGTTGTCTGAAGCACAAAAGTTGATTAAGTCCAATTTGACTGTTTATTCTTTTGTTTGTGTTTTTGGTATCATGTCTAAGAAACCATTGCCTAATCCAAATCACAAAAATTTACTCCTGTTTGCTTCTGAAAGCTCGATATTTGTAGCTATTATATTTATATAATAGCTCTGTGATTCAGTTTGATTACATAGTGGTTCATTCTCTCTATTTTTGTTTTTTTTTTTGCATGTCAATATCCATTGTCCCAGCGCCATTTGTTGATAAGACTATTCCTTCCCTTGATGAATTGTCTTGGCGCCTTTGTCAAAAGTCGATAGATGTGAGTTTTTTTATAAACTCACAACTAATTCCACTAAACAGTAGCACTCTATCTTGATTACTGTAGCGATATAATAGGTCTTGAAATCAGGAGGTGTGAGTCCTCCAACTTCATCCTTCTTGTCAAGATTTTTTTTTGGTAAATGTGGATCCTTTGCATCTCTACCTGAATTTTAGGATTGGCTTGTCAGTTTCTACAAAAGAAACAGCTAGGATTGTGGTAGGGATTGCGTTGAATATGTAGATCAGTTTGGAGAACACTTTTCTTCTTTTTTTTTTTTTAAGATTTATTTGATTGATTTTGACAGAGAGAGAGGCAGAGAGAAGGAGGTGGGCTCAGAGCAGTCTCCATAGTTGTATGTCACCAATTTTACACAAGGTTTCATTCCACCTAGGTGGGTGGGGGCCGCAGAGGGTGGGAACTGGGCTGGGGGCCTCCTGCATGGGAGGCACACCCCCTCGAGCTAGGGGCTGAACCCAGGGAGCGAAAACCAAACTGGGGACCTCCTACATGGGAAACACACCCCAGTTCAGCATATGGGTCCACACAGGTGGTAGCAGGGATTCAATCCTTGGTCCCCAGGGCTACAAATCGAGTGCTTAACCCGCTGAGCCATCCTGGCTTCCCCAAAATTTTCATCTTAACATTATCTTTCAATCCAAGAGCATGGGATGGCTTTCCATTTATTTAGGCCTTTCTTAATTTCTTTAAATAATGTTTTATAGTTTTCAGAATACATGTTTTGCACTCTATTTATTAAATATATTACTAAGTACAGTATTTTGTTCTTTTAGATGCTATTGTAAATGAGATTGTTTTCTTAACATCATTTTCAGATTGTTCATTGCTAGTATATAGATGTATCTATTTGAAATTGCAGTTGTACCCTGAAATGTTGTCAAACTTTTCTATTGAACTTTGTTTTTTAGTAGACTCTTTAGATTTTTTTTTTTTTTAAATATATATAAGATTATGTCATCTGCAACTAGAAATAGTTTTACTTTTTCTTTTCCAATCTGGATACTTTTTTATTTCTTTTTTTACCTTATTGCCTTGGTTAGAATCTATAGTACAATGCTGAATCAAAGTGGTGAGAGTGGACATCATTGTGTTTTTCGTGACTTGTTGTGGGGGGTGGGGAAGCATTCAGTCTTTCACTACTAAGTATGATGTTAACTGAATTTTTCATAGATACCATTTATCAAGTTGAGGATGTTCCCTTCTATTGTTAGTTAATTGAATTTTTATCACTAACTGGTGTTGGATTCTGTCAAATGATCTCTGTCTATTGAGATGGTGATGTAGTTTTTTGTCTTTTATTCTATTGACATGTCATATTACATGAATTGATTTTGGGGTGTTAAGCCAACTTTGCATTCTTGAAGTAAATCCCACTTGGTCATGGGTATATGTTGCTAGGTTTAGTCTGCTGGTTTTTTGGGTTATTTTTAATTAAGAATTTTTGTATCTACTATATTTACAAGAGATTGATCTGTAGTATTTTTTGTTTGTTTTTGTTTTTTCTTGTGAAACCTATGTCTGGTGAGAGTTTTTTTAAGTCAACCACAATTAATGATAAAGAATTAACTTAGGAAGAGTGTTTCGGGGCAGAGATAAAAATGTTAAATCCTTGGTATCGTGATGAGAATTCTAAATGCAGTGCTTTGAGTTCTCAACCTTTAAAATATGATGGAAAGATCACAAGGTTTCAGCTGAAGAGATTCTGTTTTTGCTTCTGTCATTTGCTAAATGTGGAACTTTGAGCAAATTACCTAGAATCTCCTCACTTCTAAACTGGGAGTAATAATATCTACATAAGACCTTTGTTACTAAGATAACATGAAGTAATGCATGTAGAAAGAGTTTTGGCCAAGTACAATTCAAATTACAAATTATTAAAGCACCGAGAGAGAAAAAAAGAATTTAGGAGAACATAAAGGAACAAAAGAATATCACCTCCAAAAAGGCTTAGATAAATTTTTTTGACATAGAACAAAACAATAATGTGAAGACAGGATCATTTATTTGAAGTAGAGAACAGCTTAACAAAGCATATGCAATCTCTTTAAAACCCATATCAGCTATCTGAGTTTCCTGGTCAGATAGTTCCCTTTCTTTGGGGTAGAAGTCAGTGCAGATTTTGCTATTTTGATTCCTCAGGGTGAAGAGAATAACTGTTTTGTTTTGTTTTGTTTTGTTTTGTTTTGTTTTACATGGCTTTATTGCTTCTGTTACAAAAATAAATTTTTATATCAAGTGTAGTAAATTTTTATCAAATTATAACCATTTGCTATCAGGTAGAATTTTCTAGAGACTGTTTAAAAAGCATAAAAGGACATCACTCAAAAATGACATTGAATATGCCTGTTTCTTTGAACTCCTTTCAGAAACAAAGCCAACCTGTGTGTTCAACAATGTGGAATATAATGATGGAGACAGGTTTCGAATGGACAACTGTCGGTTCTGTCGATGCCAAGCAGGTGTTTCCATCTGCTTCACTGCCCAGTGTGGTGAGCTGAACTGCGAGAGGTACTATGTGCCCGAAGGGGAGTGCTGCCCAGTGTGTGAAGGTAAGAAAAGTGCTCATTAGAGATTCCTAAGAATATTCGTGACTCAGAGTTTTAGTGTCAAAAGTGACCTAATTCAGTCTCACCCCAAAGTGAAGGAATATTGAAGTTTTCTTTTTTCCTTCCTTCCTTCTTCCATTCTTCCCTCCCTCCCTCCCTTTCTTCCTTCCTACCTTTGAGATGTCCCAGAGTGCTTTCTGTTCCTCCCCTGCAGTTCTAGCAGTTCCATAGCAAAGCCTGGGACCAGTTCTGTTCACCATGACACTGTGTATCAGAATTCACCTCCTGCTGTCCTGGGATTGCTCAGCTAGGGCAGGGCAACCCCAGTCACTGTCTCATCCCCCTGCCTTCTTTTCAGTACCCATGCTCCTCCAGGTTAGGCTGACCAGACCTACCATTTCGAATGGGACAGAAAACAACGGTACTGTCCTTTCTCAAATGCTACATATGGTCAGCCCAATCCCACTGGGCTAAACTCAAGGTGTCAGTAGACTGACCCCACGTACCATTCGAAACAGAATGGTACCATTGTTTTCTGTACCGTTTAAAACGGGACATCTGGTCAGCTTATGTCCAGGTGGCATCAGGACCCCGCTGCCACCCCTATGAAAATGTGTGAGAGTAGGGTCTTGTGGCTGGTGGTGACCCTGGTTCAAGTCCCAGCCACGTGTCAGGTGTGGCCTTGGGCAGAAGGTTCTTAGGTGCCTGCTTCTCTATAATTTCCTCTTTCCTCCAAGAGGTAGTGGCTCCATGTTCCTTCAGCAGGTTCTGCCCTTCCTAGTATGGTATTCAGAAGCCGGGATGGCTCAGTGGGTTAGGCGCTCACTTTGTAGCCCCGGGGACCGAGGATCGAATCCCGGCCCCGGCCCGTGTGGACCCATATGCTGAACTGGGGAGTACCCCCAGTTCAGTTCTCACCGGGGTGAGACCCCAGCCCAGTTCCTGCCCTGTGCAGCCCTGCCCACCTGTGGAATGAACTATGTGGAAAAACCAATGATGTGCAACAATAGAGACTGTTCTGGGCCCTCCCCCTTCTCTCTGTCTCTGACTCTGTATCGCTCGCTCTCTGTCAAAAACAATAAATAAATCTTTTTAAAAAAAAAAGGAAAGAAAGAAAGAATAAGCATTTCAGAATAACTCTGAACTTCACTGTAACCCACTGCTTTTAGGGATTAGGAAAAGTAGTCCCTTGTCTGAGTTTACAGTGAAGCCAGGAACAATACCCTGCCTGCCTGTGTCTGATACCTATACACACTACACTGTTTGCCCCGTAGGAAGGTCACGTGAACCTTTCTGCCAACTGGGCCACAGACCTTCTGTCTGGAGTCAGACATGTCAATCTTGTGCCAGAAGGTCACCCTGCCCCTATCTTTGCACCTGAAAATACCATGTGCCATACTTTTTCCTGTTTTCCCAAAATCCTTTTGAACGTTTGAGTCATATTTACCACATCATGTTGGAGATCTGAAAATGTTTGAAGTATACAAACTACATTCCTAACATTGAACCTTTGTTCATAATAGTGAGGTTCTCTCCTCTGTTAGAAATTATTTTAGCCAACATAGGGGAAAGGTGGTTCACTTTTGAGGTGTCATTGGAATGTTTAAAAATCACATTAAACTTTTAACCTTCCCCAATGATTTGTTCCCTAGCTACCCCCAGTTTATAATAGTCACCAAAACTGTAGCAGTCGGTGGTGTGAAAACATAGATATGAATCTCTGTGTAATAATCCTAATGAGTTGTCTGGGCACTGATTGGTTATGTCTCACTTCCAGGAATTCAGATCCAGGCTCAGTGTAGAAACGAAGTACACAGTGTAATATTTTTTATAAAGAAATTAGTAAAGTCATATCTAACTCGGGACTGTTGGCCACTTCCATCTCTGGCACATTGCCTTTCTAAAGTGGTGGCTAGGGAAAGCTGGGATGGCTCAGCGGGTTAAGTGCTTGCTTCGAAGCCCCGAGGACCAAGGTTCGAATCCCGGCCCCAGCCCAGGCGGACCCACATGCTGAACTGGGGAGTGCACCCAGTTCAGTTCTTGCCGGGACCTATGTGGGAGGTTCCCGGCCCAGTTCCTGCCCTGCGCAGCCCTGTGCCCACCTGTGGAGTGAAACTATATGGAAAGCTAAGGTCAACTATAGAGACTGCTCTGGGCTCTCCTCCTTCTCTCTGTCTTTCTCTGTTTCTCTCTGTCTGTCAAAAATCAATAAAATAAATCTTTACAAAAATAAAATAAAAAAATAAAGTGGTGGCTGCATGATTTAAAATTCGGGGCTCTAATTTTCTTATACTGCCCTCTTGCCTCTTTAAAATAAAGAGGACTGAACTCAGAACTGCAGGGATTTCCTTCTCAACAGCACGTGATTGTTGAGACCAGATTGTGTTTCTGGAAAAGAAAATTGAGCAATTTATCTACTTGCTCTCATAATGATATTTGGGGACTTTGTATGTAATATTTATGCCCTGGTCAATCACCTCAGAAAACATTTTAATTTACAGTAGCCTTGGTTCCTTTTGTCCTCCAACCTCAGCTGCTGCTTGGCTGCCCAGGTCATGGGGACAAACACAGTGTAGGTTTACAGCCTTCCCTCCAGGGCACAAGCAGTGACCCATGGCTGGGTCTAAACCAGCCTGGTCCTGACGAAGACCCCAGTGAGAGCCTGCCATACCCCTCCCTCACCGTTGTCCACACAAACCTCCAGGCACCAGAAGATGGAGTTCTGTTAGTCCTACAAGTAACAATATCGCTCTTTAGTTAGGTGGGAGCATTAGTCTTTCCACTCTACTGGTGGTGAAATTGAGGTGTGCTAAACATGTAAATTGGCCCCTCAGAAGACATTGTCAGAGCCGAAAATGGATCTGCATTTTCTGATGGACCAACCCACAGCTCTGTGCCCAGACTTGTGCAGCTTGTGAAGCGATGGCAACTATGCATTGGTTTTTATGCTTCAGATCTCCTGTCCCATGTGCGGTGTCAGCATGGGTGGACATAAATTCAGTATGACAGCTGCTTTTGCATGTCCCCTTAGAGATACCTCATGTAACCTTGAACTTCTGATCACAACTGGAGAAAAACTGCTGATAACTAGAACCTGGGGGAAAATGTCTCTAGGTGTTGGCAGAGATAAGATTTAGAATGCCCTCGATCTGAACTCTGAACCCCCGTTTTCATTTAGATCCAGTCTATCATTTCAACAATCCTGCTGGCTGCTATGCCAATGGTCAGATCCGCGCCCATGGAGACCGATGGCGGGAAGACGACTGCACGTTCTGCCAGTGCATCAACGGAGAGCCCCACTGCGTGGCAACAGCCTGTGGACAGAGCTGCATGAACCCCGTCAAAGTGCCTGGGGAGTGTTGCCCCGTGTGCGAAGGTAAACCTCGTAGCTTCTAATGAGTCCCTGGCGGAAGCCTGGGGTTGGATAAGCTTCTACCAGTGTGTTCTTGTTTGTTTTTAATTTCCTCAGGCATAGTGTCTGCTTCATGCTGTTACCAGTTACAGATGAATGTATCACGCAGCCACAACGAATCGTTTCGGGGAAATGTTGCAAAGTTACAGTGAAAATCGTGTGGTCTTTACCACTGCAGATCTGCCTATCTGAACACTTTGAAGTGTAAAACTGTATACATTTTAATTCAGTTCGCTTCAAATCAAATTAATATGCAAGGGTCAGTGCAGTGAAATAAAATTGGAAATAAGACCCGTGGCTCCAGCTTTGCGTGTTCGACTTGTAATGCTTCCCCGTAAGCCCAAGAGTCTTGGCAGTTAGTAGAAAAAACTGAAACCATCAGAGGCAGTTTTCACTGCCAAGTGTCCTCACTCTGAGCATGCGTTCTACGTCTAACATCACAACGGCTCTGGCTTTGCCATTCCTCTCAGGCTCTTCTCTACTTAGATCCTGGTTACCTACATTCACTACCTCTGATCCTGTGTAATGGAGGGGAACCTGAGGCATCCTGAGCTAGTCTTTATGTCCCAGCCTCAGTTTCAGTCCATTTCTCCCATTTGGCTGTACTTTTTGCACACTTGCATCAGTCTTAATCCTCTGTCCGTGTCTGTTAGTACAGAAAAGAAATTGAATATTCAAACTGACAGGCCCAATAGAGAGTATTCGTCATTAAGAAGCACATTTGCATAGTAAAGTGAACTAAAGTGGGTCAAAAATTAATCTTGTTGAAGATGGATCCTTCCAAAATATTTAAAAGCAAGCTGTTAAGGAACTGACAGCCCTTTTCAGAAATTCAGTTAAGTAGACTAAGTCCTATATCAGGACATCTTTTGCTTCTGCCTAAATTTTCACGCACTCAGACTTCAGAGTGTGTCTGACTAGCTTCATTAACTTCTGAGGGGTTAGTGTTATTAAAGACCTTAAAAATCACATAAAATTTTAAGCTGGAGTACTTTAGTTCTATTGCCATCACCAGTTCCCTAACCATTCCTCTACACACAGCACAGCTGCCACACTCCAAAACTTTATAGCTTCCAGTTGAGCAATTTTGTGGAAATCACCCACCCCCTCACTTGTATCCTCCTCCCATTCCCTAAAGGCAGTGTTTTAGTCCTGTAAAAAGGTGTGTACGGAATTACATGTGATGGTATATGTACAGTTGGCTTTACAGAAACGGTGCCTTGCTCAATCAGATGAAGGTGGGAATATCTGTCCCTTCAAATTAGGGATGCTGTGTTGTCAACTTGAAATATGTAAGTGCATGTATGTACGTGATAATGTAAAAAGCATTAAAAGCAGAAATATGGAGTCCAATAAGCACTAACTCTTTAACTTCACAAGTCTTCAATCATAAATGGAAAGACTAAAAAAATAACTGGTTAAAAATAAAAAACAGGGCTTTTCCTTTGAAAGTAAATTGAGGGAAGGCAAATCCTTTTGCACTCATCTTTGCATTCATTAGTATATTTATCAGGGTGAGTAAAGAATGGAAGCCATTGGTGAATAGAAATACATGTGTGAAACTAACTGATTTATTCTTATGTCATGTAGATGTTTGGGTAGTGAGTGAATGCTAGTTTGGTCACTAAAGAGTTTGGTATCTGCCACATGTGCATAGAGTTATAATCTAATCTTCCACTGCTTATAAGAAAAGAATGACAGTTGTGGTTGGCCATTAATTTAAAAAAAAAAAATTAAGAACCCCCAGATTCCAAATACAGCATTAGACAGAAAGATTAATAAAGTACAATTCCCAGTTAACTTCACGGAAAGTAGTTTTAAATTAAACCAGGAGACAACGAAGCGTCTGCACCCAGCCACTGTGGGGTCACTGCTTATATGCGTACTTGATTTAATCCTCACACAACCCTGTCCTGAAGGTGTGGTCAGCCCCTTTTAGAGATGAAGAAATTAATGTTTAGAGAGATTTAGATTCTTCCCTCCAAGGTAAGGTGCTATTATGTGGTTGACCTGCAACAAACTGAGACCTGTCGGATGCAGCTGCATTTTTGTCCACTAACCCTGGTCCCGAATGTCCCCTTCGTTTTCTCATGCCCCTGTTTCTCATTCCCTTTCTTCAGCTCTGGTTGTGGCGCTGTGTTGGGCAAGACAGGAGTAGGGTGACAGGGAGGGAGTCATTTGCCGCTTGACAACCACTCCTGGTGTTTCTGATGTGATTTACCACCTGCCCTCTCCTCCCACTTTGGGGACTTCAGGGAAAGGAAGCCTTTGGGACATGTGGATTTGCTTCTCATGCCTCATGTCCTGGCCATATCCTCTGTCTCACCAGCACACCGCGTCTTTGTTGCACACTCGGAGGTTCTGCTGGTCCGATTTCTTTCTGTCACCTTCGTGCCCTCTCACTTCTCTGTCTTCATTGAGTCTTTCAGAAGATTCCGTTGTCTAGTTCTCAGAACTAATTTATCTTTCGTTTCTTGTTTTTGTTTTTAACTTAGTGAATTTTTTTATTAAGATTGTGTTTGCTCTCCAGCAACCCTCTCATTTTAAGATGTAATGGGAAGACAGAAAGATTCTTTTGGTGTGGGATCAAAAAAGTGCAAAACGAGGATAATGATGCTAAAAATGTTATTAATAAGAAGAAACTTATAACAGTAATACAAGGGGAATGAGTCCTTTTGCTTAGTTTATAGCTCCAAGAAAGTCTGTAGAACTTGAAAATATTTTTCTCAGCAGTCATTAATAGCATATTTAAGTAGCATTTAAGTGAGTTCAGAATAGGAGAAGGATCAGATAAAATAAGAAAAAAGCAAGGTGTTAATGTGTAATAAGCAACCAGCCAGAATTGTTTTGAGCAAAACAGAAACAACAGTATTTATGCAGTTTATACACATACCAAATTCCTCTGTGCACATTGCGTAACACAGTTTGGCCCTCACCCTATTAGTTACAGTACCAAGGTGCATAGTCAGAGCCTGAAATTATATCAAGAGGACCCCACACAAGGATTGTGGTTTTAGAGTTTTTTCTAAATAAACTACTACATCACCAAATACCGTGTGCTAAGACCTGCAGTGAGTAAGAACCTTGTTGTGGCTGTTGTTCTTATTAAAGATACATACCTTCCAAGTGACAACATAATGTGCTTGGCTACTCCTGGAGCACTGGGGACGTGAACCTGGGAGCCCTTAAAGACTAGGCTGTTACTTGACAGGTAACTTGATTCACAAGTACCTAAGTGCTTTTTAAACTGGCACTTAAGTACTCTCATGATTAAGTCTTACCACCTTATTGTCAACACCCAATTCAGGTATACAGATAAGCCATCCTGGTCTGTACGTCTGCAACGAAGTGTATTCTTACATTTTACTCTGCCTGCTTTTCTCTGCTTGTTCATCAATCACATTGTTTTTATTTTTCAGCCCTTGTAAAGACTTAAGATGGAAATGCATGGCAGAGCATATGATGTTTGTGATTTAAGTGTATATGTGGAAGCTATATCCTTATCTCCTTAAAAACTAAAAACAACCAACCGAAAAAAGGAAGGCAGCAAAATCAGGTCTTCCTCAGCATCTAGCATCATTTGCATCTCCTTATTTATAGCCCTTAGGACCGTAGCTAACGTCTCATGCACACTGACTGTAAGCCAGGCCTAAGTACTATAAGAACATCCGCTCATTTGATCCTTACAACTTTCCTTTTGTGCAGACATTGTATCCCAGTTTACCCAAAGTTCAGAGTTCATGTAACTTGCCCAAAGCCATATAGCTTGAAAGTGACAGAGCAGTGTGTCCCCAGAGCGTGGGCTCTGGACCCTGCAGGTGTACTGACTTTGAGACAGGGTGCTGCACCCCTGTTGGCCAGTAGTCTGGAAGAGGCTACATTGTGTCCCCTGTGCTAGGAATTTACCATATTCTTTTAAATCCCTAAAACAGCGCCTGACACATAAGTAAGTGCTCAAACATTGTTAATGAAGAAATGGTGAGTGAGGGGGTTAGGTAAAGACTGGGATAGGAAATCACAGCCAGAGTCCATTCACAGATCTCCTTCTCGCTGAGTCAGACCCTGACATAGGGCTTTTTAACCAGAGCCTTGAAGGCTGATCGCCGTTTGGGTCTCTGATCAGTTGCAAAAAAGAAGAATGATGGAATCCTTATATTTGAAAACAAACACTTTGAGTACAGAAAGCAGAGTGTCATATGAAACATGTTTGGCACACAATGGGGCCAAATGTCTAGAGGCAGGATGGACCAGTTAGCTTCAGATAGACTGCTAACCCTCAGCTTTCAACTCCCTTCTGGGGGCAGCCAAGGGGGCCTTCCAAGACTGGTTTGTAAAGTGCAGTTCATTCTCTCTCAGTTCATCCCCTGAAGTCCAGAGCCACAGGTTAAGTGGGGCTTCCCCAGACCCTCCAAGGCCAGTGCTCACTGTGGCATGTAACAGACAGCTTTTAAGACATGCCTTGCAAGTGTATAGGTGCCACTGCATTGTCATTTCAGCTGCTTTTACAGACAGGAATTTTTATTTTAATATCACAATTAGGTATTGAGAATAATGTGCTAATATTTTGATTTCTAATGTCAGGGGAACCCTAAGGGAGAGAGTGCCATTTTCCATTTAAAAATCTGCTTTGTTTTATAATTAAAGGGAAGCTACGGTGTTGGAGAGTGAATTTTTGGTTGCAAAATGTATGTGACATGCCCATGATGACTCAGTAAAAAAAAGGCAAGAGATGTGGACAGGTATTAGGACAACTTGGCTATGTTTGACACCTGACGGCAAGAGATAAGAATTTCATTGTCACTTAGACATCTTGGTGTCAGGCTTATCTGTTGTCTCATCTAGTAGACCTGTGTTCTCAGGCCTACTATGTGCACAGTCTCCTGCTGGGGGGAGTTGATGGTTTTGGTGACCTTGGGGATTTGAATGCCAGGAATATCCCTTTTCAAGAGCTAGGAAAATATAGGTAATATTTTGCTAGGTAACATTTAATATTGTGATTTGAGTTTCCAGTAAATAAACTCCATACTTGAGGTTGGGCGAAGGGTAGTTTCCTTTCTACTATTTCTGTTTCCCTGAAACAAAAGCAAAATCCATTTCCCATTTCAGACAGGAAATCAAAGAGTTATTTGTAGGTTGTCAAAGGTGGGTAATGGGTATATTTCAGTATGTTTAAAATCTTTTCTATAATAAACACTGAAAATGAGTGTTATTTGCACAGTTGTTATCAGAAACTGAGCTGAGTTTCAGGCAGTCCTAATAATTCTGCCAGACTTACCCGACTCTGGACAGGGAGGACTAAGAGATTTCCTGTGCGTGGATTATTTCTGATTCTCTGGATTTAGGATGGAATGTGATTGAATCTATCAACTATGTTGCTTCCTGCCACGTCACTTTCTTAGAGCCCTTACCTGAGGCATTCTGGTCCTACTTGGGACAGTGTTGAAGAGAGGGTGTTTTGCATTTCTTGACCTATGTGCATTTAGTAAGCCACTTCAACTTCAGGTCACCCAGTAGACTCATGCTTGCTGTGCTTCTCTAAGGAGCTGAAAGCCTATGAGCTGTCAAATACACTGTCTTCCTCCTCACCAATCCTCATTTTATAGGAGTACTATATTCTTTCCTACAAATGCTTGTGACATAGTTTGAATCATGCCTCCCTTCAAATGACGTTTCTACCAGGCTGCCAGAAAAGTCTGTACCAGGCACATATCTGGGTGGGAATTCCTTGAAATAAGAAAAAAATGTTTACAGCCCTGCCCATGATAACTTCCTCAGTGAACAGTATCTCCAGTGATTAAGCTACTGCTTCTGTGGCAAGGAGTAAGCATAGTTTGGCTGACCCGAGAGGCAATGAAGTCAGAGATGCCACAGGGTCACATGATATTAACATTCTGGTCCATAACAGGAATCAAAACTCAGTTTATGGGTGGTATTGTTTCAGTGCCGTAAACTATGCTATTATTAGTAGGCCAAAAGTAATAAAAGATTCGTAATATCTCAAAGACTCTCAAGCATGTTGTTTCATCCTTTAACTCTAAGTGTCCTGGAAAGTAGTTCCATAAATGGAAGTTAAAATATAGCACAGTCTGTTTTTTTGGCTTGTCCAAATAAGGTCATATATTGAGTAACAGATGCATAGCAGATGACCATGTGTTAACCTAGGTCTTCACCCTAAGCATCAGAAATTTTTCGTGGAAGAATTTCAGAGTATTTTGATTTTTCTCTGGTAATTTAAAATGACTTTAGCTGTTTCAGATAACACTAGAATGTCATTGTTCAGAGCTGATTCTGAAACCCATGATTAGGAAAACCTTTGCTTCTGATTAAGCAGCTTGCAGCAGTCCCAGCTGCTAAGTATTTACTTCCCTGTTGAAGTGGCCTGTTAGGGAGCAGACCCCTCTTTATTTCCCCTGCTCTTCACTTGCCATACCTAAAAGGGCATTATTGCTGGGAGCCTCATAATTTTCCTGCTCAGATAATAATTGGAGCTAATAGTTCAGACGCAGGCCTGCTAATTTCCATCTAATCAACAGAGGCAGGAAAACATGGTCTGGAATGCTAACTATGTGAATGAAAAATATTTAGCCATTCTTGAAATGATAGGAATGTTTTTCCAACAAACTTAAATAAACACAATCTCTACTGAGACTGTGTTCAACTTTTTTTGGATAAGAGACAGCTCTTAGGCAACCAAACAGAAGTTAATGAAGGTTATTAAGAGGCATGCCCTTCAGAAAAGGCTTGCGGACTTTAAAAAAAGAAAGATCCCATCTTTTTCTGGCACAGTAGTTGACGGGAAGTAGTAGAATTGGTTCCCTGTTAGCTTTTGTCAACCTCATAGAATTTAATGTTCTAACCAGTAATCCTATTATCTAGCTTTCTGGAGATATTCTGCTTTACCTAACCATGGCTGTAATAGACTTGTCTTATTTTAAAATCCTCATCTTCATCACCTTCCACTGTTTGCTTCAGTTCTAAGGAATGGATTGGTCTCATCACACCTATATTTAAAGCACCTGACAGCACGTGTCATAGGAAGCTTGTTTTATTTTCACCATAGAAGGTTGAACTATAAAGTAATGAAATTATTTTTAAACATACCAAGATTTTCATATCCAAGTGAAGTGGTCTTCCTTTCAAAATAGCTACATGGAAAAACTACTACTATAGCAGAAATATAGTTATTCAGAATATTTGTGGTACCTCTCTATTGAAACTGATGTTAGAGCTCACGGCACATCCTTCTGAGTATTCTTACCTTTGTAAATCCCTGAGTTTCAAGGTTTGTCAGAGTCTAGGAAATCTTCAGCGTCATTCTTGTCTAAGTCTGGTGAAAAAAAGTGAGTGATCTGACTGAGTTAAATTGTTCAGAAGTAGCAAAAAGTGACAGTAAAATAAAGGCACTTTGTCTTCTGTGACATAGTAATTTGCTCTGGGAGCAGCTCTGAAGAGAAGTTTCAAGCAGAATTTTAACATGAGCAGCATTTTATCATAAGCATGTAGCCTCCCAAAAGGGGTGCTTTCAGCATTAACACTTATTTGTAAAGATAACTTCTGGTGTGGTTACTTTTTAAATAATTAATTCATTGCATAGTATTTTTATGACTTCTAGGGGCTAGAGGTGTGTATTACAACACTTTTGTGAAATTGCAAGTGCTCCATTTGAACATATTTTCAAATAGATTAGATTAATTTCCCTGTGGCAGTAACTTAAAAGAGATGGTGATTCCAGCATAAATAATTTCTAATATTTTAGTTACTTAACTCCACTTCTGATTATGCCATTTTAAATTGTTTCATTGAATAACCTTAACTTTATCTGACAACTGATTTTTACATTGGTTAATACTTGAGGTTTAGCATAAGAGATAAGTAAGTAAACAAGTGAAATGTTTTTAAAGGTGCTCTTAGAAGTATTTTTTATGTTTTGTCCAGCTGATTGTTGAAGATAAAATGTCACGCATAGTATAAAATGCCTGCCATACTATTATCATTAGATAACAGGACATACTAAAGAAATCACAGTGTCTAGTAACGAGTGTCCCGTGTCCATGTATGGATCTCCCATCACAGGTGGCTGTTGAGGTGGCTGGGACCTGATCACGCCCACATGTCAGCCTCTCAGTTTGATTCCCAAGTGCTCACTGTATCTATCAGCCTGCAGCTTGAGAAATCTGTTACCAGGAGACTCTGCAGGGACAGATCTTTGTCCAGGGGTCACACTGTCATTGATGAGTGATAATCAATGACGCTTTTTGAAATTTATCAGAAACACAAGGAGATGGTGATGCATTCTGTTTTACACAATTTTGAGTTTGAGTTGAATTAGATGTTTGACCAAATTTTTACTTCCCATTTATATCTATGGGATACCTAGTTCCACATCAAGTGAACTTTACTTTCACATCTGAGAGAGATTGAATAGTTACATCTGTTTGGAACAGAGCCCAATTTAAATATCTATTGGAGACCACAGAATTTAATGGTAGCCACCGATTGAAAATGAGATTCTGTTCATGGTTCCAGCTCTTGTTTTACAGCGCTATCATGAATTAGGACTAAAAGTCCCCAAGAAAATGCTAAGGCCAACAAGTTTTTGGCCCTTGAGGACCCTGAGAGTCATATTAGTGCTCTGCATTTGATTTTTTCCCTTGGCTGTTAGAGCAAGCTGACAGTTGAGTTTGTAGATAAGCCACCTTCCCAACCAGGCAGAACCTTAAGGCATGCACCCGTGTACTGACCTCTTCCCGGGCTGTATTCTTCTCTACTTAAAATTTACCTCGGTCTATATTTGCTCACTTTAAGACAGTGTACATACATGATGCAATTTCAGGGTGCCTTGGATCTGGTTTGGAATCAAGCAAGGTTAGTTAATGCCTGTGTATGTATTTGGTGCCTACCATTTGCCTATGTTTATGCCTTACTCCCTGGTCAGGCCATCCCCATAGATTGGGCATCAGTAGGAAGACACGAGATGGTGATCCTTTTCACCTGAAAGGAAAGCAGTGGTCTTGTAGATCAGCTCACTTTTAAAAAACAATCCAGAGAGTGTCTATTTTATTAGTGAAGCTAAAAACATGTTCAAAGATGATAAGCTGTCATGGCCTCACACCATGGATATTGAGAACAGTCCGCAAGCTCAGATACCATTCTCAATACCATGATTTCCTAATGCTTCTTTTTTTTTTACCCAAATGTTATAATAAAAAAGGTTCCATGGAGATTTTAGGCCAGATCAGTGAAATGCTCCCAATACTGTTGTTAAGAAAGTACTAGGGGAAGCCGGGATGGCTCAGTAGGTTAAGCGCTCACTTTGCAGCTCCAGGGATCGAGGATCGAATCCCAGCCCATGCGGACCCATATGCTGAACTGGAGAGTTCCCCCAGTTCAGCTCGCGCTCTCTCTCTCTCTCTCTCTCTCTCTCTCTCTCTCTCTCTCTCTCCTCTCTCTCTCTCTCTCTCTCTCTCTGTCTCTGTCAAAAGAAGAAAAAAAAAAAAGAGTACTGGTTGAACTATCTCTTCTTGTTGACATAAGTTTTAGGTCACTGATGTTCTGAAACTAAGATGTATTGACCATAGCCTTTAAAGATAGGTCTTCTGTATCCTCTTTCAACTTGAGAAAGGCAGAATTACTGGTAAAGCTACCAAAATAGTATGTGATACTGTGAATGAGTTTGCCCTCAGTCCCGAAGATCCAACGAGTCCTCCCATCAGGAGAGAGGAAGAACAGGGTCAGCCAGGCACACAGAATCATTGTTTCAACTCACATTGGATATGCTGATTATGGAGAGATTTCTGTTCTCTTCAAGACACCATGCACACAGTCGCAATGCAAAACAATGGTATTAGCCTGCTACTCAGCAAATGTGAAAGGCGCCCGGGGCTGGTCACTAACGTGCTCCAAAGCCTACCAGACCATTTGAAAGGACATCATGGACCCACCCACATCCCAGACGCTTTCCATGTTATCCGGACAGAGAAAACAATGCTTAAGTTACAGTGGGCAGGGTTCAGAATGCCAGAGCAGTTGTCATAGCATTTATCAGCTAAGCATTTGAGGCCTGCAACAGGACACATAATTCATTTACTCAGCCATCACCTGCGACCAATTCAAGCTCTAACTTCTGACCCCAAGTTCGTGTCTTTGGCATTGCTTCTCTTTAGAGCCCCATGGTGAGAAGGGAGAGGGCGAGGAGAGTAAAACTGAATATGAAAGTACTTGATCATCGTGGCTCAGATTCAAAAACCATTCTTGCTCCTGACTCTATTCTCGTTGCTGAGATCCAGTTTCTGTTACTCTGACCCTTTGTGGCCTCGCCTTTGATCCAGGCTCTTTGCCTGAGCCTCTGCCTGGAATTTTGGCCTTGCTATTTATTTCCCTTGTCTGTTCTTTCTTCCCCCAAGTAGGGATGCTCCTCACCCAGAACACTGAGCTACTGGCCCAGCCGTCTCTGCCCTCACACTTGCCTCCTGCCCAATCCCATCCTCATTGGGGCCCTGGGCCCTGACCAGTGACACTCACATTGCCACTGAGTTAAATGAATGGGCTTCTCGGCCCTACCTCAGTGTGCCAGGGACTGACACACACTGTCAGCAACACCGGTGCATTCTGATCCCAACTCTCCTCTTCTTTCTCTTGATTATTGCCAGTCTTTGTTTCATCGTGAGGTAAATTTGTTGAGCAGTTGACAAAGGTGCCCATCCTTCATCCAGTACTATAATAGATGAGTTGCTGAATTGAGTGAATGCCCAGATACTTTCATGAATTTTTAATAATGTTTTATTCATTTGACACCATCAAGGAATGAGGTAGTCACCGAAGTGAATTCTGCAGGTAATTGACATTTGAAGGGTCAGATTCTATGTTAAGGATTTTGAAGCGAGACCTACAGTAATACTTTGTGTATTCTCATGCCTTCTTAAGCCAGAGATACAGATCATTATTGAACCTAGTTTAGGCAACTAACTATCTTTTGGGGGGCTCCTTGGGTTTGGGGATTAGAACTCATGGTGTGTCAGGTTCACAACAGCCTTCTGATCTAGCTTGCTGCTTTGGTGCCTACTAATGTGCAAGGGATTGCCGTGGTGAGAAGGATCCTAAGGAAGTTGCTGTCTGATCCTCCAGGTTCGGAAATGAGAGACTCAGCCTATTAGGACAGTATTTAGTGGAGGCCCTTCTTCATCAGAAACATGCCCTGATTTCCTTTTTTACCCTTTGCTTATTCACTAAACATTACTATGAACCTAGTACTATGCTAGGTGCTGATGTTATAAACCATTGTCCCTAATGCATGGACCCTTCCTGCCTGGTCTTCAGCCATTTCTCAGAGCGTTGGATTAAGATACCAAATTCTGACTGCCTGAGCCCCCCACGCACCCACCCACCCAAGTTGAATATAGCTGTTAAAATATACATATACATGTATATTTATCAATATGGGTCATTATTTCCAGTTAAAGGTTACCTAGGTATATTCTGTATGAAAGTGAACACCAAAAAAGAATAAAACACAAGACAGGTTTAGAAGTTCCAGATTATTCTTGGAATCCAATCATTTTGTAAGCTTGTCTCAAGCTGAATTCCTGGAAAAAGATATCCAACTCTACATAAAGAAGGTTTTTTTAATTTGTCTTTTGTGGTCTTTTAATAATAACCTCAGAATCATACTACTGTCTTTTCCTATTAAACACAAGATTGGTAAAGGAAGAAAAATATCTCCAACTGCCAAGATTCCTTGGAAAAAGCATACAAAGTTAATAAATAGGTCTAAAGTAAATATATGATTGCTTCTCTATCTGACCATAAAATAATATGAATCTTGGGAACATTTTCACACCATTCATTTTAAAATAAAGAGACTGCTCTGAGATAAGTGCTTTAGAAATTACAAGGATGTAGGTGTTGTTATGAGAAATATATACAAAGGAAAAAAGGATAACTAAGTGTGTAATGCCTGAAAGAATTTGAAAACTCCAACTGCAGGAGATATTTTTCCATGACTTAATGAGACTTTCTTAAACACACATTCATACCCCATGGAAATTCCCACTTCCAGATTAGGGGATTTTTGTATCTTCAATTTTTTTTAATTTATTTTTTTATTGTCTGCTTTAATAGAGTTCTCCCTCTAGCTTCATTAGGGAAAATTTCATCTTTAGAGTACTTCTCTTCCCAGGCTCCAATCATGTTGTCAGTTTGGTGATTTATTTGAATAGTTTTCTGACTAATTATGGTCACATTTAAAAAACAACTGTGGTAACAGAATGACATATGGAGACACAGTAAAAAGATTAGCTATCTCCTTTGGTTCTTTAGTGGCCAACTTTATCTCCAGTTTTATGACCCTGAACAGGCTACTAGTAACTGGTGCGCTGTGTTAAGCCTGATATATTTAGCCATATAAAGTGAGTGAAGCTTTGAAACTTCTCCCTCTCATTAGATATTCACATGGCTTAACCCAGTTCAGCCCCACTCAAAAAAATCTTAAGCAGGTACCTGAATTAGGTCTGCAAAAAGAACCTTATTGTTATTATCACGATTGAACGAGCAGCCTTGTGAATTTACAGAGAAGAGCTACGTAACACATGCAACCCTTTATTATTTTTTTTTTAAAGATTTATTTTTTTTTAATATATATTTTACTTATTTATTTTGACAGAGGAGAGAGAGAGAGAGAGATACAGAGACAGAGAGAGAACTGAACTGGGGGAGCTCCCAGCTCAGCATATGGTTCCGCACGGGCCGGGGCCGGGATTCGATCCCTGGTCCCCGGCGCTGCAAAGTGAGCGCCCAACGCACTGAGCCATCCCGGCTTCCCCTAAAGATTTATTTATTGTTTTTGACAGAGAGAGAGATATAGAGTCAGAGACAGAAAGAAGGGGGAGGGCCCAGAACAGTCTCCATAGTTGTACATCATTGTTTTTTTTCCACATAGTTTCATTCCACAGGTGGGTGGGGCTGCACAGGGCAGGAACCGGGCTGGGATCTCTCCCCGGTGAGAACTGAACTGGGGG
>PVKE010010994.1:0-41238 GCA_004027555.1 Craseonycteris thonglongyai
CCACCACCACCACCCATCACCTTCTCTCAAAAAAACAAATAAAAAATCTTTGAAATAAAAGAAAAATCTCAGTAGATCTTTTAACACACTCCCATTATGAGGTGGTCCCATCAGTTTAGGAAAGGGATTGGTTAGAAGGTGGCTTAAACTCATTGTAATTTGCATTACAATGAGTACATAGAGCACCTACCCCCACTCTTTAAGGCCTATGCTAGAAATATGTTTAGAACTGAAACAAGCTTTCAGGATATATTTATTCTGAGGTTGGGAGTGGGGGTGAGGAGTAGGACCAGCCATTTTCCCCCTACTTGTGGTTTCCTGAAGCTACTTCTACACAAGACTGCCAAAGAAAAAAAAGTGCCCACATGCTTGAAATGCAATCTCCCTGGTTTAAGTTATTATATTCCTGTTCTTATTTCAAAGAGCAGATAAAAATGGAAAACTGGTAGCTACTCTAAGAATCATATAATCATAAGTATCAATTTGAATTCCTATTGCGAATACTTGCAGCCACAGTGAAGTGATTTATCATCAAATACATCTCAAGGTTTTAATTGTGTGCACTTGAATGTATTTGCATATTTTCAGCACACTTCATCATTTTCATTTCTGATAAAGCACTTCAAAAGAATCTATTCTCTGTCAACTCAAAAATATATTGTTCTTGCATATCTCCAAAAATTACGAGTAGTTGCTATAATATTCTGAATATATCTAGGACTAAAGGTAACCTGGATTTTATAAAATCATGCCACAAAGCTAAGGTTGCAAAACTTCTAGGTGCCCAAGATCTAATGTTATTCACATCCATACGTGGCCTGAAGTTATTTAATGATTTCTTGCACAGCAGTTAACAATGGGGCAGCAATATTTCCCTTGAAAGTGCAACACTCTAGAAGTCCATCTCTTTCCTACGTCCATAAGGGGCCAAGAAACTACAAAGGAAAAAGAAGATGCTGAGAGGACTTTGCTGACTGCTAAGCCAATAACCAACTGGGTCCTTTTCTATGGCTTATCCCCTCTTACTTCCATCACTGACCCATGTCCTCTAGCTTCATATTTTTGTCTGTGAGGACAAAATAGACTCAGAGAGTCATGAACAAGTTAATGCATCACAAATGAAAACAGTGATATTTAATCTATGTAATGAGTCCACCAAGAAGAGTGCAAACCCAACATCCCCATCACCCAAAGGAAGCCCAAACTACGAGTATTTAGTTGCACAAATCCCTCTGGTGTTACCTAATGCTTTCTTTTATTTGCATACCTGAAAAGCATATTGATATAAATTTCTGAACAATGGAAAGATCTCTGGCAAAGCTGAGAACTGCTTACTGAAAATTAACCCTAATCTACTCAAATGTATTAACTCAATTCTCCTAAGTATCATCAATGTCAAAAGAAGGTGTTAGGATGCAAAAAGACACCAAGTAACAGCTTCAAAATATGTAAAGCAAAAATTGACAGAAGCATAGGAGAAATTGGCAATTCCGCCATTATACTGTAATATTTTATCATGTTTTTAAATAATATGTCAAATACAAAATAAATTAGTAATGGTATAGGTTTGAATAATACATACACAAAATATCTACTGCACATATATTGCACAAATGGAAGAACTGTTTCCTCAGAATACACATTCTTTCATGTACATAAAAATGTTTATAAAAATGTATCACTTACTAGAGTTATACATAGTCTTTAAAAATATCAAAAAGTTGGTGTTGTGTAGGTAATCTTTAACTAAAGAGCATTATGGGGGAAGCCGGGATGGCTCGGTGGGTTAAGCGCTCACTTTGCCACACCGGGGACTGGGATTCGAATCCCGGCCCCGGCCCGTGCGGAACCATGTGCTGAACTGGGAGCTCCCCCAGTTCAGTTCTCTCTCTGTCTCTGTATCTCTCTCTGTCTCTCTCTCTTTGTCAAAAATAAATAAATAAATAAAAATATATTAAAGAGCATTATGTAACTATTACTTCTACAGTAATAACAAAGACATAGATAAAAATACTCATATGTTTGGAAACTTAAAAGCACAAAGGTCAAAGAAGAAATATAAGGGAAATTATAAAATATTGACAATTGGAATAGTAAAAATAGCACATTGCTCATAAACTTTGTGAAATAAAGGCAAAGTAGCATTTAGAATAAAATTTATAGTATACTGTAATTATAATAGAAAAGTCAAGAAGTTGAAAATTTATCAAAGTATCCAAATAACATCAGAGGATGAAAAAATAAGTATAAGAAAATAAAATAATAGCAAACATAAAACAGAGAAGTATGGTTATATGAATAGTAGATTATGTAACAGAATAATAAAATTAACAAATATCTGACAAGTCTGCTCAAGAATAGAAGATAAAATAATATTGAAATGAACATGGAACAAAATTATAGATGCTAGAAATATTAAAAAGATAAAAATTTTATGCCAATAAATTACAAAATTGCTCAAAGGAGAAATAAAAAAACAATAAATATGCTTATTAACATTTATAAAAATTGATTCAGTCAAAAAGTCTTCCTCATAAAAAAGAGAAGATACAGTTCCCAAGTAATTTTATAAACCTAGCATAACCTTATATCGAAAATTGACAAGGGCACTAAGAAAATGAAAAATTACAGATGAATATATTTTTTTTAAGATTTATTTATTGTTTTTGACAGAGAGAGAGAGAGATACAGAGTCAGAGACAGAGAGAAGGGGGAGGGCCCAGAACAGTCTCCATAGTTGTACATCACTGGTTTTTCCACATAGTTTCATTCCACAGGTGGGCGCGGGGCTGCACAGGGCAGGAGCTGGGCCGGGGTCTTACCCTGGAGAGAACTGACCTGGGGGCACTCCCCAGTTCAGCATATGGGTCCGCACGGGCCGGGGCCGAGATTCGATCCTCGGTTCCCGGGGCTGCAAAGTGAGCACCTAACCCACTGAGCCATCCCGGCTTCCCCAGATGAATCTTACTTATCACAAATAACAACGTAAAATGTATATATATTTATTTATACATTTACATATATATGCCCAAATTTGGTTCATCCAAAAATAAAAAAGAATGCTATGGCAAGCCATTAGAGGAAAAAGACATTTACAATGTATGTAACTGATAAAAATTTGTATCTATGACTTAATGAAAAAAATTTTAAAACTTCTACTAACCAAGAAGGAAAAGGAAAGACTATCCAATTAAAGGAGGAGAAAAGAAAGGAAAAATAGATCTGACCCAGTCTTCTCAAAAGAAAATATTCAAATGATTAACTATAACAAATGTGTGTGTGTGTACATGTGTGTTCCTAGAAATAAACTTAACAATATATTATATAAGACCTTTAGAGATGTAGTAATTAAAGAACTTCACAGAAGTTCTAATTAAACAGAAAGATATATGAAATATATCGTGCATAAACATTGGAAGAAGCAATATTAAAACAACTCAGTACTCTGCAAATTGATACATCGATTAAATGCATTTTCAATCAAAATTACAATGAGTGTGTGTATATGTGTAACTTGTCAAAAAAAAAAAATTCCAAAATATACATGGAAGAACCTAAGGCCAAGAATAACCAAGACATTTTAAAAGAACAAAAAGTTAGTGAAGCTTGCTTTACTAGATATCAACAATCCTTATAAAGCTTTACCAATTATAAAGCTATTTCATATTATCATAAGGAAACGCAAGTAGATGAAACAGAGTACAGTTCAAAATATACTTGAAACCTGATTTATGTTAGAGCAGGCATTGCACATCAGTGGGGAAAGGATATATTTTTTTAAAAAAAACATCACTGGAACAACTATTATTGGCATGGGAAAACATGAAAATCAAAGCCCTACTTTACCTCATGCACAAAAGCAATACCAGGTGAACTAATGATGTAAACAGAAAAGGCAAAACTATGAAACCATTAGGAATGACATAGGACAACGTTGTGACAGTAAGCTTAGAAAAAAAATTTCTTTAAACAGTTGCAAAAATGTGTAAATCATAAAGGAAAATATGGTAAATTAGTCCATTAAAAGTAAAACATTTTATTCACCAAAATATATCAAAAGGAAAATAAAAATACAAGATACAAATATGTAGACTAGGTTTGCCATACGTATAACAGTCAAAGCAATAATATTTAGAGTATATAAATACATGAATCATTAACAAAAAAGAAAATAACCAATAGAAAACTGAAGCAAAAGATTTATTATACAGGTCTTCAGAAAAGAGTCTCCAAGAATATAAAAATTTAAACCACAATGAGCTTCCATATTACATCTACCAGACTAGCAAAAGTTAAAGTGCCTGGCAAAATCGAAAGTTGGCAAGGATCCCGAGTTACTTGGTGGGATTGTACCTTAAAATAAATATCTTTGAAAACTGTATCACTCAGCAAGTACTTCTAGAAGACAAGCTTATATTCATAACAGCACCTTTTGTAATAGTAAGAAAAATAGGAGCAACACAAAGGTTCTTCAACTGTAGCAGAAATAAACCGCATGATAGTCCTACAATGAAACACTGTATTTCTGTAAAAGTTAATTATAAATATATGTAAAAACATGGATGAATCCAGGAATATAATGTTGAACTAAAAAATAAGTAGCATAAGACATACGAGGGCTGTCCGGAAAGTATCCAGCCATGTAACATGAAAAATAGAGGTATTCTATGGCTGGAATTTTTCCCGACAGTCCTCGTACACTATAATTTTGTCTACATAAAGTTAAATAATACACAAAGCTGAACAATTTATTAGTTAGGAAAATACTATCTGAGAAACTAAAAGAGAAAGGTTGATAAACATACAAGGGGTGTTGGGAAAGTAGACAGCCACGTAGCCATTGTCGGTAGAGGGGCCATGGCTGGATTTTTTCCAGAAGGTCCTCCTACATTTCCGCAGAGTGGTTGCCTCTAAGCACAGCAGGAAGGGGCTGCAACAGAGACTTCAAAGGTAACAGCAATTCTTGTCGGTGGTTACTAGGTGGATACTTCAATATTCATTATGTTGTTAGTCTTTATGTTTTATGCACATTTTACAAGCAATTTTTATCGCAATACTTAATACATATACCAAGTTTTAAAGAATGATTTGAAGAATTAGCTCTCAAGAGTAAGTGGGAAAGGTGGGTGAGGAGACCTGGAACCTGGGGACTCGAGCTAACAAAACAGGACCATCAACAGAGTCAGCTGTGGAACCTCAGCCCTGGAGGCTGTGAAACAGGATGGAAAACCAGAGGACAGGCTGAAAGGCTTGAAGATGGGCAGGGGATCCGGATTCTAGGAAAAGGTTAGAAGTAAGACAGGGATCACAAAGAACTAAGCCAGAACCCAGCCAGGCCTCAAAGCTCCAAGCGAACCAGCGTCAAAACTGACTCGTTTGAGTTACAGTCTCAGGTTTTCCCCTGACAAGAATAAGGGTGGATCACAGACTCGGCATATAGGGTTGGATGTAAGGGAGAAAATTAAGAGCAATCAGCTGTGAGGATGAGAGAGCTGTAAAGATAGAAGGCTAAGTAAGTATAGTATATTCAAGAAAAGAGGGTTTTCTTCCCATTTTACAGGTAGAACCCTGAAAGAAATTACAGTGACTTCTCTAAAGTCGATTTATCATCAGTTTGGAATCGGAAATAAAATCCATTAGTCTTCACTACTTTTGTGAATGCCATCACTAACCTATGCTATTTCCTAAATGGCATGGCATCTACAGGGGAGACAGACCATGATTCACAGGACAATGTGTTTCAGGCAAGGTTTTATTTCCTTGTTTGCATGGTTTCCATCGCTTTGAATGCTCTAGAAATCGCAGCTATGCCAGACTGTAGTCCACAGAAAAAGTAAAGAACTCATTTGTAAAGTAGAGACAAAAATAGTTCACCCAGCATTTCTTCTGTGCTCTTTGGGGCGCAGGGTCAAAGAGTTCAACGTGGGTTTTCTTTAGTAACCTAAATTTAGTTGCTTTCTTTTTCTGCCTCAAAATGATTTTCAACGTCTATTCATACAGCAATGAATGTGAGGTTCTAGCAAATGCCAACCAGTTGGATCACTACTGAAATAGAAAAGGCACAGTTTTTAAAAATCAACAGCATATAATTGAGGTCACTAAAATATACTGTGCTGGCAAAACCCAAGAGGCTATGGTAATGACATGTCTGAAAATGAGAGTAGAAAAACAAACTCTGTAAAATATTTCCCTATGTAAATGTCACAACTGCATCAGAAATTAAATCTACCTTTCCAGGTGATTTTGCCCCAAAGCTTAAGATTTAGAAATCTTGCTTCCTAAAAGATAGAAGATTTTTTTAATCATTAAAAAATATGCTTAAACCACCCAAATCTACCACTAATTTTCTAGGTGACTATGCAAGTCTCCTAACCTCTGAGCTCATTTCTTCAGTGGACAACTTGCTGTTCCTGGTTCCTCCAAAAAATATGTGTGAAGGTGTCTCACTGAGTATTAAAAAGCCATTCAGAATATGTACCTTTGATGTGTAGCTAGAATTGGGTTCCATGGCATTTTCTCACAATAAATTTAGGGAAATATGGAGAAATTTTACTAACTGTAAAAACAAACTTACTAGATCAAGTAAGTTAAAAATTAATGAGCTTCCTTAATGACCTCAGCAACTCAGAAGCTTGGAGCTCGGTTTTTAACTCAATCAGTGTTTGTCCTCAGCCTGGGCTAAACAGTGTAGTTGTTTCTCTTCATTATTCACATCTTGTGCTTTGCCTCTAAAGCTTCACAGTTTTATTGTGACTGTGTTTTGGTTTGGTTTTTTTAAGATTTATTTTTATTGTTTTTGACACAGAGAGAGAGAGATACAGAGACAGAGACAGAGAGAAGGGGGAGGTCCCAGAACAGTCTCCATAGTTGCACATTATTGGTTTTTCCACATAGTTTCATTCCACAGGTGGGCGGGGCTGCACAGGGCAGGGACTGGGCCGGGGTCTCGCCCCAGTGAGAACTGAACTGGGGGCACTCCCCAGCTCAGCATATGGGTCCACATGGGCCGGGGCCGGGATTCGATCCTCGTTCCCCGGGGCTGCAAAGTGAGCACCTAACCCACTGAGCCATCCCGGCTTCCCATAACTGTTTTTTATTGTAAATCAACTGAAGGCTTGTTAGGAACTAGGTAGCACAGAATAGTAGGTCACAAGATAGAGATCATTGATTTGTCAAAATGCCAGAGGGCCTTGGGCAGGGCTAGATCGTATGAACGAGCTCCAAGGCAAGATGGTAGAAGTCTTCGCCGTAACTCGTAAGATCATGTCTCCATTCCACCTTATGCTTTCCCTTTGTTCTGAAAACTTCAGTTAAGGTCTTAATTCATAAAACAATAGTATCTAGTGGATTTTTTGTGTGCAGATAGTAAAGTCCAGGTGCTGAGAGATGATTATACAGAATTAGTTGCAGAGACAAAGATGGGAGTGAGGAAAAAGAGACTTGGAGCTATTATAAGACTAAGAATGCTTTTATCAAAATTGCTGAGACACACACAGGAAGACCCTGAATGAGATACTGATGGAGTAAATTAATTAGCAGTTATTGGATAAGCTTTAGTTCCTACCCTAAGTCCCTAAAAACGATTTGGCACAGTTATAGCTGAAGAAATTCAACCATTTCATGAGGGGTTAGGTGCCATATGTTACCTTTAAAAATAAAAGATTTTGAAAATATAAACATCTTTTTATGAACATAAGATAAAAAAATTAAAATATTTTGTAGATTTAATGTCTGTAACATGTATCAGTATAGTGAGAGATAAGTGCATTTACATATTCATTTGAGCTTTGTAATGCCAAAAGGCAGCTTATACCATGTTGAAATGACAAGAAAGTATGTCAGTCTAGAAAAAAAATGTCTTATGTCAAATGGAAAAAGTTCGTTCCTGGCCTTTTTATTTCTCCGTCATATTTATTAATCCATCTGGGTTAAATTTAACAAATGTACTTTAAAAGTTCAGGCTGAGGGAAGCAGCCATGGCAGGGACCACTGACCCCCACTTCCCGGGCAACAGAGACATGACTGAGTGTTCGCCAATGGGCAAGGGAACAGAGAGGATGTCACAGCCACTCAAGGCACTTCAGAGCAGCTGTGGCTTCTCCGTGTTCTCAGCTCCCTTCAGTGTGACGGGGTCACAGGAGTAGAGGACAGAGGATGGAGGCCAGAACTCAGAAACCAGCCCTCCTGGAGTAGGCCTCCACAGTTTGAGAGTCTTTGTTACTGCAGCAGCATCTAGCAATCCTGACTAACGCAGACACACTATTCCAAGTCCTAAGCACAAACCTGCCTTTATCTGGACTCAATTGGGATTCAACTGTTTTGCTGCAAATATTTTAGACATTATAGGGAACCTTGCAAAAGCTTACTGCTTTATTCATAGGCATTTATCACTTATGGTCCAATTACAATAGATAAGAAAATAACAAGTAACTCGGGGCATTTACAAAATGGATAGAGGGTTGTTTTATTTTTTAATTATTTCTAAGCATCTTCCAGATGGTAGTCAGAAAGTTTAATGAAATATACTAATTCCCATGCAATGCTGAAAAGTTATTCCTAGCAGGTGGTATGAAACTTATTATAGCCCAGATGATTAATGCTAATTTGGGTTTTAGCATAAAAGGGTATTTTTTCTTTTTTTATTGTTTTTCAATTACAGCTGACATTTAACATTATATTAGTTTCAGGTGTATAGCATAGTGGTTAGACATTTATATAACTTATGAAGTGACCCCCTGATAAGTCTAGTACCCACCTGACACCATACATAGCTATTACAATATTATTGATTATATTTCCTACGCTGTACTTTATATCTCTGTAACTATTTTGTAACTGCCAATCTGTACTTCTTAACTTCTTCACCTTTTCTACCCAACCCCCCAACCCCCTCCCCTCTGGCAACCATCAGTTTGTTCTCTGTATCTGAGTCTGTTTCTGTTTTGTTTGTTTTGTTTTTAGATTCCACATATCAGTGAAATCATATGGTATTTGTCTTTCTCTAACATATTTTATTTGGCACAATATTCTCTAGGTCCATCTGTGGTGTCACAAACAGTAAGATTCCATTCTTTTTTATGGTCAAGCAATAATATATATATATATATACAATTTCTTCTTTATCCAACAGCCTATTGATGGACATTAGGTTGCTTCCATCTCTTGGCTATTGTAAATAATGCTTCAATGAACATAGCAATGCATATATCTTTTTGAATTCATATTTTGGATTTCTTTGGATAATTGCCCAGAAGTAAAATTACGGGGTCATAAGGTAGTTCAGTCTTTAAGTTTTTGAAGATGCTCCATAATGTTTTCCATAGTGGCAGTGCCAATTTACAATTCCACCAACGGTGCCTGAGGGCTCCCTTCTCTCCACATCCTCCCCCATACTTGCTTGTTGATTTATTGACACTAGCCATGCATGAAAGGGTGTTTTAAAGTCTGTCTTAGCACCTTGGGTGGTGGCATAAAATGCGATCTCTTCCTGGGGCATCAGAATGACCCTTGAAGCCTTTCTTGGCATCCTATTCAATGGTGAGTTAGAAATGAATGTCGTTTTTCCTAAGCCTTGGAAGTTTCATCCATCTATGTGAGATAAACCTCCACAAACCTTCAGGGAAAGTTGAATTAGTGAGAGGTTCATGTGTGGCATATTATTTCTGTCAAGTAGAAAGTACTAGTCAGCAGCAGGGTCAGAAAAGCAACTGCCCAGCCAAGATTTGTGCAGATCTTCATGTTCAACAGCCGTCATGAGTAACTCCTGGTTACCAAGTCATTGTTCTCCCAGACACATTGTTCAGACACACTCAATGGCATGAGAAATGCTGGATCGCCACACCAATTTTGCTAAAGCTCTGATCAGCTGTCTCAAATTTGTTAGGCATCCTATTGACATACTGAAGGCTTTATGTGACAATCCTTAACACTGTTGCCCAACTAAAATATTTTTATAACACAAAGCACATCAAGTTTATATCTTCACTTCTCCAAACCTCTTTAATAGAGTAAATAAATTAATTCAGGAATGGCAAACATCATTTTCTCTAATACATCTGTTTCTTTCCTGTCTGTATAACAATTTTTTCCACACAATATCCCAAAGAATAATTTAGCCTATGACATAATTTTCAAAAAGCATTCTAGAATAACTTTTAGGTATCATAATTTTCATTGAAGTCCTATTAATGTCTAACTGTACTTTTCCTCTGCTAACAATATTCACCTGCTACATAGATCACCAGCAGAACATTGATGCCTGCCTTTAGCTAGCAAATATCTTCAGTATTCATTGAGAATATACTTGCTATACAAACTAAAAAGAAACAAAAAGGTGAGCACGTTTCTTAATTCAAGTGCTTCACTTGACTTTGTTTGTGGTTGCTGTTTAGTTTTTTGTCTTATTCTTTCAGGTTTATTAGTTCTGTGACTAATGTTAAAAGTCTGATCATGTGTAGACATCCTAAAGTGGGGGCATGGATAATTGGAAAAAATTTCCCAAATTCTCTCTCAGGTTTTAGAGCAGGAACTCATCACCCCCTCTCTTCCCTCCCTCCCTCATATATGTCCCTTATTATAGAGTGCTTTGAAGTTTCTTAACTTCAATGTTATTCATTTGAAGTGCCCATATGTCCTAGCCTGTAAGGTTACACAGGTGGCACTCAAAAAATGTTTGCTAAACAATTTGAATTGTCTCTCCTAGCCTACTCTTTCCTTTTAAGATGTTGTTGTTGTTGTTGTTGTTTTTAATTTTTGTTTCATTGTTTGAGAGAAGGTGAGAGAGAGAAGTGTGGAAGGCTCAGAGCAATCTCCATAGTTGTACATCATAGTTGTGACTTGGTTGCATTCCACACAGGTGTATGTGGGTCCACACAGGGCGGAAACCAAACCAGAGGCCTCCCACATGGGAGGTGGGAGCCCCTGCTGCAGAACCATCCTATGGCCACCAGCCATGCTGCAGCCCAGCACATGGGTCTGCATGGGCTGGGAATCAAATCCCAGACCCAAGGACCATGAGGCAAGCACTGAACTGCTGAGCTATTCTGCCATCCCCTTAGCCAACTCTTTCTAAGTCATAGAGTATTGTCAATTAATTGTTTTCAATTGGAATATAACAAACACACAGAAAAATACACACAAATAAATAAGTTAATGGTTCAAGGATTTATCACAAAGAGAGCATGTGAAAAACTTTAAGGTCAAAAAAATTAGAAAGTCACCAACATCTCAGAAGGCTCGTCTCAGATTCTGCCAAATACTGCTTTGCCAAAGGTAACAACTATCCTGACTTGTAACTCTGTAATCCAGTTGTACTTGTCTAG
The DNA here is from genome assembly GCA_004027555.1 of Craseonycteris thonglongyai. Classification (NCBI taxonomy): domain Eukaryota; kingdom Metazoa; phylum Chordata; class Mammalia; order Chiroptera; family Craseonycteridae; genus Craseonycteris; species Craseonycteris thonglongyai. Next base: position 11,322 of record PVKE010010994.1, read on the forward strand.
GAACTTAAATAAGTAAACTCATACTGTTTTTGGTTATGCCTGAGTTCTGTCACCCAACATTATGATGGTGAAATTACTCCAGATTGCTGCATGTAGCTCTAGTAAATGCAATGAGCTGTAGATGTATTTATATTCCTGGTTTGGTGATTGTTATTGCTGTGCAGCATTCTATTGTAAGAACATGCTACAGTTTATTTTTCATTCTTCTATTGATAGGCATTTTGGTTGTTTGCACCATGAGCACACATTTGCCAGTTACATATGTTTCAGATATCTTTTTTCACCCCATGGCTTGCATTGACAGCAAACAATTTTCAACTTATTATTCTTAACAAATTGCAAGGCTATTCTGCCTGACTCTGTAAGAAGATACATATAGAGTGCTACTCAACTATGGGACTGTTGAGGTATTTTTCAGCGCCTGGGACAAACAGAAATTGTACCCAGCGGGAGAAATGTTCAACCATAGTGTGTAGGGGTGGGGGTGGGGGGCGGGAAATCAAGTCACTGGAAGGACACCATGATTTCAAGATTAAGATGAGGTTTCAGCTAATTACTGGGCATATTAAAAATATGATAAAAACCATGAACAAGTTTCTTAATGCACAAACACTTTTTTTTATTATTGTTTTTGACAGAGAGAGAGATACAGAGACAGAGAGAGAACTGAACTGGGGGAGCTCCCAGTTCAGCATGTGGGTCTGCACGGGCCAGGGCCAGGGCCGGGATTCGATCCTCAGTCCCCAGCACTGCAAAGTGAGCACTTAACCCACTGAGCCATCCCCGCTTCCCCTCACAAACACTCTTTGACTGCCTTGATGAGTACACAATGATGAACAAGCAGTTTTCCCAGGGAGCACGCTCTACTTCTATGAAACAAATCAACAGAAGTGAAACATTTGTCCTGCTAATGAAAGTAATTGAATATGGGCATTGGTAACATATCCGCATATTAAAAGGGGAGGGAGAGATTAACAACTTGAAAGGTGAGACTCCAGGTCACTCTACAGGAAGTCTTTCCTTTGCATCGGTTGCTGCTTCTGGTGTTTGCTGCCAGAAAGGAGTCTTGATTTTGAGGAGCTCAGATGTCAACCTCTACTATATACAAGGTTTATCAAGAATGCAGCGATTTGACAGAGGAATAAAAGGACCTGAAAACATCACTACATCAGGATGGTGTGAGGAATCCAATGGTGTGAAGAGTGAGCTCACTCTTCAGTAGAAGGCACAGAGTCCATATCCTCCATAACATGATGGACGGCAGCAACCATATCCGTAGCCTCCATAATAAGAGGGGCTGCAAAAGCCATACCCGTCGCCTCCATAGCCACAGCCGTAGAAAGCTGCCACATCCAGGGCCACAGCCACAGCCCAGGCCACCGAAGCCTCCACAGCCACAGCCCAGGCCTCCGTAGTAGCTGCCGTAGTGGCTCATGGTGTCAGGAGCTGTGGAGTTCTTTGGATATCAATGGCAGTTTCCTGAGTATGACTATCACCACCTTCCCTGGGGCTTACATACCCTCAGTGACGGATGGCACATGCCACACACAGACTTGCACTGTTCTCATGGCATGGATTAAATTGCATGACAAAAATCCCATCCATCTTAATTCTGTAAAATCTGAGGACAATTGCTGACACTAATTAGCGATGTTTCCATTTGATTTCTATGCACTTTGGATTCCACAGGGTAATTATGCTATCATCAAAGCCCTCTTTCTTTGACCCTCATATTTAAACTCTATAATCAGACATCACAGCATCAATCATTTCCAATTTTATCACCCGGAATTGTACTTTCATTAAAGCCAGCTCTCTGAATCGGTGCTTAGTAATTTATTCATTTCACAAATATTTATGACCCACCTAATAATAAATCTTAGACGCTACACAAGTTGTTTTCCAAATTTTGAGATTCCATCATCTTTCTGATTTCTTACGGAAACCGTAAATCAACTATGTATTATTTATAGAAATACAAAGGTGTAAAATAAAAACATAATTAGATATCCTTTCTTTTTAAAAATGAAGCCCACCCACTAAAGAGTTCACGTAACAGGTTGGTATCACCCCTACTTAGTCATTTATTCAAAACCAATTTTGAAAACAGAAGCAAGAGAACTACTTTATGTAATATTAATAATGGCTTCAGATAGAATCTTACAACATTAGAACTGGCTTAGCACTTTCATTTTATAGACGATGGATGATGAAACTGAGATTCAGAGATTGGCCCAGATCACGGAGCGAACAGCAAAGCCCAGACTAGAATCTAGGTCTTTTATCTCCATTTCTTTCATTTCCCATTGTGCCTCGTTCCCTCCGTCACATTTGTGTAGATGTTGTACAGCAAGGGTAAATGCAGGAACTATTTCATTAGCACCATAGAAGAACGACACCTGTCCTGTGCTTTCTCTGCTGGTAAGATCCCTGAATTTTGACTTTTGATTTATATGCTGATTGGCATTTCCTTTCATCTTGGCAGGAATTCAAGGACTAAAATTAGCAAGTGAAAACTAGGAGCAGCATCCACTTATTGTCAATGAGATTACAATCAAGACACTTGTTGCATTGATTAAGAGACATGGGGAAGCCGGGATGGCTCAGTGGGTTGGGCGCTCACTTTGCAGCGCTGGGGACCGAGGATCAAATCCCGGCCCCGGCCCGTGCGGAACCATGTGCTGAACTGGGAGCTCCCCCAGTTCAGTTCTCTCTCTCTCTCTCTCTCTCTCTCTCTCGTCAAAAATAAATAAATATATTTAAGAAACATAAGACTGAGAGAGAACAAATATTTTAGAGCAGAAAACTGAGAGACTCTAGTCTAGACCAACATGACAATGTAGGAGGCTCCTGAATTTCCCTCTTCCCTCACACACACCGAACCTACAGCTACAGAAGGAGCAATTCCCTCTGAGAGGTATCCAGAAACTAGCTGCATGACTCCTACACATCAGGTGAATGAAAAAATACCCACATTGAAATGGGCAAGGAAGGCAGAGACCCACCATAAACCCCAACCCAGGCACAGCGCCATACAATCAGGAAGGAAGCCCCCAACTCCCAGCTTCTTCCAGAGGAGTGAAGGGTTTGGACCGCATATCTAGCGCCCTCACTTTTAAGACTCCCACCCAAAGGATGGGCCCCCAACACCTAGCACTGAACAACAACAGCCGTGTGTCCACAAATCCTGCAGGACTACAGCAAACAAAGAAGCGTGAGGGCTTGCAGCAGCCATCTGCCCAGGACTCAGCATAGAGAGAGGAAACAAACATCCTCTCCCAGGGTGTCCCTGGAAGGGTTTAACTGCACACTTTACAAGCTGATGCCTGAGGGTCCAGTTTCCAATGAGCACACATTTAGGTGCTGACGGCAATCCTCCCCGAGAGCCAGAAAGACCTGGTGGGCGATTTCCCCACGTCTCCATTGGCTTGCTCAACACAAAACCAAGCCACCAGTATCTCCCTAGGAGGAACTGGTCCACACATGTAGACCCCCAACTTTTGTGGTTGCAACCCAAAGGACTGGGCCACAAATCACCTAACTTTGATAGCAAATGGGGTTTGCCCTGTAAGTTCTACAGGACTACAACCAAGAAGCACGTTTTTTTGAGATATTTGACGTGTAATATATTATTATATAAGTTTTGCATGTACAACAGAACGATTTGATATTTGTATATATTACCAAATGCTCACACCATCAAGTCTAGTTAATATTCATACCACATATGTGTTTTTTCTTGCAATGAGGACTTTTAAGATCTACTTTCTTGGCAGATTTCAAGTATATTACACTACAGTATTATTAACTGTAGTTACTATGTTGTGTGTGACATCCCATGAGCTATCTTATAACTGGGAGCTTGTATCCTTTGACCACCTTCACTCATTTTCCCCACCCCCTACGCCCCACCTCTGGCAATCACCCATCTGTTCGCCATATCTATGAGTTCAGTTTTTTGTTTGGTTGATTTGGGTTTGTTTGTTTGTTTTAGAGTTCACATATTAATGAAGTCATACAGTATTTGTCTTTCCCTGTCTGGCTTATTTTATTTAGCATAATGCCCTCAAGGTCCACCCATGTTGTTGCAAAAAACAGAATTTCCTTCTTTTTATGGCTGAACAATATTCCATTGTGTAAATGTGTGTTATATATAACATTTTTAATCTATTTATCCATCAGTGGACACTTAGGTTATTCCATGTCATGGCTATTGTAAATAAGGCTGCAATGAACATAGGGGTATACATATCTTTTTGAGTTAAATGTTTTTATTTTCTTCAGATGAATACTCAGGGTGGAATTGCTGGATCATATGGTAATTGCACTCTTAATTTTTTGAGGGACCTCTATACTGTTTTCCTCAATATCTATACCAGTTTACATTCCCACTAATGGCTTACATGTACAAGGGTTCTCTGTTCTTGATATCTGCTCCAGTACTTGTTATTCTTTTGTCTTTTTAATAACAGCCATTCTAACAGGTATAAGATAATATCTCATTGTGGTTTTAATTTGCATTTCCCTGATGATTAGTGTTGTTGAGCACCTTTTCATGTACCTGTTGGCCATCTGTATGTCTTCTTTGGAGACATGTCTGTTCAAATCCTCTGCCCATTTACAATCAGATTTTTTTTGTTGATAAATTACATGCATTCTTTATAAATTTTAGATATTAACCCCTTATCAGGTATGTGATATGCAGATATTTTCTCCCAATCCCTAAGCTGTCTTTTCATTTTATTTATGGTTTCTTTTGCTATGCAGAAGCTTTTTAGTGTGATAAGAGTCTCATTTGGTTATTTATGAACTTGTTGCCTCTGATTTTGGTGAGAAATCCAAAAAATCATTGCCAAGATCAATGTCAAGGAGCTTACCACCTGCACGTCTTGTGGTTTCAGCTCTTATGTTCACATCTTTCTCTGTTTTTAGTGGATTTTTGTGTGTGGTGTAAGATAGTGCTCACGTTTCAGTCTTTTGCCTGTGGCCATGCAGCTCTCCTGCCACGCTTTATTGAAGAGACTGACCTTTTCTCAGTGTCTTTCTTGGCTCACTTGTCAAAAATTAATTGACCGTATATGAGTGTGTTTATTTCTGAGCTCTCTATTTCGCTCTGATGATCTCTGTGTCTGCTTTTATGCTAATACCATACCATTTTCATCCCTATCACTTTGTAATATGGTTTCAAATCAGGAAGCATGATGCCTCCAGTTTTGTTTCTTTTTCTTAAAATTGATTTGGCTAATCACATCTTCTGTGGTTCCGTATGAATATTAAGATTGTTTTTTCTGTGAAAAATCCATTGGAATTTAGATAGAAATTATATTCAATCGGTAGATCACTTCAGGTAGTATGGACATTTTAATAATATTAATTCTTCCAATCCATGAGCACAGAGTATCTTTCCATTTATTACTTCTTCGCTATTTTAATCAATGTTTTATAATGTTCAGTGTACTGGTCTTTCATTTCCTTGGTTAAATTTATGCCTAGGTATATTTAATGCACTTGTAAATGGGATTGTCTTCTTAATTTCTCTTTCTGGTAGTTTGTTATTAGTATATAGAAATGCAACTAATATTTGTATATTGATTTTGTATCCTGCAGTTTTACTAAATTTGTTTATTAGTTCTAACAGCTTTTTGGTGGAGTTTTTAGGGTTATTCTACGTATAACAAATACCATGCTATCAGCAAATAGAAACAGCTTTACTTTTGTTCCCCAGTTCAGATGCCTTCATTTCCTTTCCTTGCCTAATTGCTTCCTCTAGGACTACCAATACTATGGTGACTAATAGAGGAAACAGTGGGGACCCCTGCCTTGTTTCTGATTTCAGATGGAAAGCTCCCTGCTTTTCCCCATTGGTTGATGTCAACTGTGGGCTTGTCTTACACGGCCTTAATGATGTCGACGTATATTCCCTGTATACCCTCTCTGTTGAAAGTTGCTATCATAAATGAATGTTGAATTTATAAATTCTAAAACATTTTTACTAGCACTAGCATATTTCAATAATCTGTGTAAATCATTTTTGACAAATTACTGATTAATATGTATGGCAAAATCATCCTCCACGCAGAGCAGACCTAAGAGCTGGATATGCACATACGAGGGCTGTCTGGAACGTATCCAACCATGTGAGCATCCTTGTTATATTGACAATGGCTGGATTGTTTTTCTGGACAGCATGGCGAGTCCTTCCAGACACAGCAGGAACATTCCGCGCAGCGGGTGAAAGAGCACAGAGCCCAGCACTCAGGTTCGGGGACCCAAAGCTGCAGACTCCGGCCAGCATTTCTTTAAGGAAGCTGGGTGGACAGTGCAGATAAACATGTCTTTCCTAAACTATCAGATTAAGATTGAGCAACTGACTAGAACTGCCTTTATAGACAGAGACATGAGGTCCTTAAAGCAAGAAAGAAAATAAAAAAAGAGCAATGCAAGAAGCAAGTGAATCACAAAAAGAAAGGTAATCCAAAGTGACAGAGAATTGTCTCTGAGAAAAAAAGTGGACATAATTATTTATTAAAAACAGTCATCCCCCTTACAAAGACCCACTATCGCTCACTCTGGAGAAAGTGGGGTCTGTGGATCCTTTTTGGGCAGGGATAAGAATCTTAGGAGATCCAGCCCATGTGCTCTGTTCATGGGAATCTGCATCCACATGAGGAGCGTGAGGGTTGTCTGCAAAGCAGACTCAGGAAAATGGTTTTGGTGCCGGATGTTTATGAAGCAGAGCCCTGGGACCAGCCCTGAGGGACGGAGCAGCTGGAAGCAGAGTTGGGCAAAGGAGAAGCAGAGCCACGACGCTGTCACAGCTCAGGCTGAGCTGACTCACGGGTCCTCTGAAGCTGGACTGGCCTCCAATGCCGTGCTGAGCTGGGTCCAAGACGGCCCAGACTCCGGACTCCCCTGTAGACGGGTGATGGCTGTGAGCTCTGGGCGTGGCCCCACTGCTGAGCCAGCACCAGGGGGTGACCGCTGAAGGCTGTGTGCATACCACACTCCCAGCGCGCAGGGTGCAGCGCTGGCTGCATGTCACGGCGTTGTCTGCACACACTACCCCAGGATCCTCTGGCAGACGCTGCCATGCCCGGCCTGTACTACTCCGGCCTCCAGTACGCGTGGTCTTTCCACCGACAGCATCAAGATCACCGTGCCCGCTGGCTTTTTGCTGAACCACTGAAGGCAGCTTAACCCACAAGTGACCAAACTGCAAGTGCCAGGGAATGAAAGACCACCACCCCCAACCCCGCCCCGCCCTCCACCCCAGTAGTCTTTACCCGCGGGCTCAGGAGGGAATAAATGCTCCATCCTCCTGGCCCTTTAGTGATATAGTTGTGATGTGTGTGTTTTACACTGTTCTTCGACTTTCCATGTGAGATTAAGTTCCCATCACCCACTGCGATGACTGCCTTTAATAATTCAACCCTAAGTGTCCATCTTCCTTTTAGTTTCTCATTTCCCCATTCCTCTGCCAGGGTTCCTGGCTCCTCCCAAATAAATTTCTTGCACCCAAATCCTTGTCTAAGGATCTACTTCCAAGAAAAGCCAAACAAAAGGGTCCCCAGAGCCAAAACCATGCTTGGTAGACTCAGGCGGTAGCATTTCTTCCGTTAAGGCTGATCACAGAGGTTAGTGCTATGGGAAGAGGGAGGATATAGGAGACAGAAATCCTTTCCAGGAAGGAGAGGAAAATGGAACACTGACTCTGTGTGAGGCAATGAAGTGTAAAAGGTTAAGGGTGGAGGACGAAGCTGGAGGAAGAAGTTGGAGACGCGAGCCCTCGCCTTGCCCTTGCCCTTCTCAAGATAGAAGTCTGTAGTGTGGGGGAGACATCCAGGCCGTACTATTGGGGAGATATAATTAAAAACAAAATCTCTCCAACTCAGAAAACCTCCTCTCCCCACAAAGGTGAAAGAGAAATAAAACAACTTTATTACTGAATAAGCATTCAACCCAGAATGTGCTGCAAATCACAGGCAAACCACAGGACAGCAAGAAATCTCCGCGTTTTATGGAGCCAAGTAGATACAACCCATTACCTGCATGTCCTCAAGCAATCACCGCTCTGCTAATCAGAGGCCCTGACAGCACACTCGTCACCCATAGATCACCCTAGATCCACCTCGTAACTGAGGCAGCCACTTGCACTTGCTAATTCGTTTTATCCAAAGGAAAAATAAACTTCTCACATCTTTATGACAGGAGGTGGTTTTGGAGCAAGCCTGGGCTCTGACCCGCTCGCAGAAATTAGAAGATGCAACACTTGAGAAAGACATTCCTGGGTCATAAAGCTGACAAGAGGCTTACTGCGCATTTAAAAAGATTTGTACACATTTCAAAGAGACAGTGAAAGAATTTACAGTTACAAGTTCTCTAAAGTAAAGGTTCTGAGAAAGAGGCAATCTCTTTCCTTAACAGAGAGAATTAAGCATCTCATTTTTATTTGTATTTGCCTTTACAATTCCAGGGCGCCCCAGGACTTGAGGGGCTTTCTTGGCACGAGAGAGTCACAGGTTTTAGTTGGTGACAATCTGGAGAATTATAGGAGACAAGAGCAGAGGGGGCCAGCAATAAGATCTAGCTGTCCCCTGTCAACTGTGGCAGGGCTTAGCTTTTACTATAAGATGACAAGTCAGTAGAGAGTTTTGATCAGAGTAATGAGGTCAGACTTACATTTCAGAGTCACTTATCATAAAACTGATAAACTACTACTGAGCAGGACTTCGGTTCTCACCACCCCTGTAGGTGCTCAAAGAGATGCCGAAGAAACAAGCTTTGCCTTGAGGTTGTTTACTCTGCTGATGAGGAGATAACCAGGGAAAACAATCCTTAATAACAACAGTGAGTACACAGAAAAGGCTAGATGAAAAGAACGCAGAGGAAAGAGAAGACTCGGGACCGAAGCAGTCACAGGACACGTCAGGAAGGTGCATTTGAGCTGTGCACGGAAGGATGGTAGTAGCTGGCGGGTGGCAGGGCACACAGCATAGATTAAGGGTCGGGATCACAGTGAGCACAGCCTGTTTGGGGTAGGTTGAGAAAAATCTACAAATTAGGATCGCAGAGGCCTGATGCTGGGGAGGCCAGTGTTACTGGCAGGAAGCGCACAGACCTCAAGGAACTGAGAGCAGGAACGCGCCGTCTCTGCTCCGACGGCTCACCACGAGTGGAATAAGCAGCCGCACAGTTGCATAAGGGCCTTCTTGTTATTTCTTACCAATGAGTTGGGTTTAACAAAAAGTCATTAAAACAATTATGCTTCATTACTTCTCCCATTCCTTCTCTGCCCCCTCTCTCCCTCCTTGTACCCCCTCCACCTTTTTTTTTTACATAAAAATTCACACGTATTGGTGCGTAAAACTTAGTTTCGAACCTTTGACCAAAATATCATTTTACTGGCAGGATGAGGGAAAGGGCTTCGAAAGAAAATTATGATGGTTAATTTTAGACTCATCCACTTGAATTACAGTAGCCATGTGTAGTATGACATTCACTCAAAGCATGGTGTTAATCAAATGAATGGTAGTGTCACCATGCGACAGGCAGGACAGTCAAAGAAAATGACGGAAGCACAGTTGTCATTCAAGGAGCACAAGACCATTTTGAAGTGGTATTTGAAATTCAAGAATATGGTGCAAGTACAATGACAATGGAGGCATGAGTACACATGTGCAACAGCACCTCCAACACACCTAACGCATTTGTGATAAGTCTGAGACGCATGGTAGATTGAAGTGGCACAAGCAGTGATACCAGTGGACACTTTGGTCAATGCTGCTCAAGCAGCGGTTCATTGTAATCGGATGTGTCTGGGTGCTGATAGTGACCACTTTGAGCACCTCTTGTAATTGCAGAAGTCAAACGTGACTTGGAGTCACCTTGTGTTATCAGTATATATGAAGCATTACAATTTTAATACAGTTTTCTCCTTTCCTAAAACTTGTATACATTTGTCTGGCACCTTCTACACACCTATGGTGTGTTTCCCCAGAGAACACTGACTGACACAGCAGTGCATCTACATTGTCCCGCCTCCTGCTTTTGTGATGTTGGTCACCAGGGGGTTGAAGACAGTGAAAGCAAGAGACACAGGAAAAGATGTTATCACACCAGGACTTATGAAACTGTCCAGGGCTTCCCTCGGGCACAGGCTAGGGTGTCACCTATTTGCCTGGTGTGATAAACAGCAAGTCAATAAAATCTTCCAAGATTCTTTTAGATAATGGCTTCTGTCACCTTGGAGCCTAAGGGCCTGAGGCTGGAGGAGGGAGCACTGCACCAGCAACAACTGAGCACAGCTGGGGAAGCCACCTGGCTGGGCCAGAGCCTTCCAGAAAGAGTGACAGACACGACTGGATACACCATGTGGCAGGTCATAGAAGCCCTTGGACACGTGCCTGAGGACGTTTTCCTGTAATGCTGACATATTTGCAACTTTCCTTGAATGCTTACTCAGGAACAGGACCTGTGCCAAGCTCTTTCTGTCCTTTGTCTCCTCTATTCCTCACAGTGACTTTGGAAGGAAAAACTACGGCCCCATTCTTCAGATGAGAAAACAGAGATTTAATGAGCTTAAGTGGGAAGTTAGAGATGAAGACATTAAGGGTCCAAGACTCTAAGATTTTCACGTGAGGATTAAATGAATTGTTTGAGGAAATGTGTAGAGCTGGGTAAGTACCTGACAGGTATTATGAGCTCAATAAATGGAAATTACTATTTCCATACCATCACTATCATCACCATTATTACTAGCTGCTGCTTGCATTACAAGTACCACATCAACCAATTTTCCTTGGCTCTAATAAGGCCAAAATGACAAACAGATCGCTCAGTATTTGGCCTTCAAATTTGAAGCGACTTAAAACGTTCTCTGCCCCAGGTGTGAAAGGGATTTGAGAGTCTTCCTTAGCTTGAGAAGGAAACAAAGATCACTCTGCAGTCAGAAACTTGATTCAGCAACTCCTTGCCAGTTTCTCCCTGTCCTCTTCACTCTTTCCTGCATCCCGTTTTCAAACATCTCCTGACTGCAGCAACGGAGGTCAAGGGCATCCGATGGCTGCCCACATAGATAGGGTTTTGCTTCAATTGCTATACGCACTCGGATCTAGAGGTTCCTCAAGGCACAAATTGGGCACTAATTAGTAACTCACAAATGCAGGTCATTTTCTCTTCAACCTCCTCCCTCCCTGCATGAAAGTAATTTAGAGTTGACCTCCTCGCTACCATAAAAGACAAACCATGTTGTTTTAATTGTATGTCAACTTTGACACCTTCTCAGAAGAAATAAAGAAATGCCCTTTACATGATTTTTCCAGCCTGCATGTTAGGAGCAAGCCGATTACACTGGAGTCGTTTTCTAGGCAGTGCCATTGATTATGTTCTCCTTTCTGATGGCCGCATGGTCCTGGTGCTGCGTTTCCTCTCTAGACAGTGAAATCTATTTCTTAGTAGTGATATGCGTATCTGGCAAGTGGTTCGTTCCCGTTTCCCCTTCAGTCCTGATTAAAAGCAACGTGAACTTTGGCTTTGGATGAAAAGTAGCAAATTTCACAGCACGCTTAAATTTATGAGACCACAACGTGATCTGTCATGCCTGGAGTCTGTGGCTGCCTCATGAAGGAAGAAAGAAGCCCATGTGACATTTGCCTCTGAAACCAACAGTCACAAGGGAGTCACAGCCAGGACGTGGCCTGGCTTTCTCTAAAGAGGCTGCAGTGTGCTCCCTGGTATCTGAGCGCGATACTGACGTGGCATCTGCTCTTTAAGCATTTAACCGAGTCAAGACCACACAGCTACAAATAAAGAAGCAGAGTAGGTTTCAACCCCAGGACTGTGATTGCAAAGCGTGTGTTATTTCCCCGCCAAGAAGGCTAGAAAAGAGGAACAGTGAAGTAGCATTTGGCAAAAGGATAGTGGTCCCGTTGGCAAACGTGTCAATCATGGGGGATTTCCCAGCCAGTCAGCATGGTTATGTGAGTTCCTTTAATGTCTCAGAAAGCAAGTCAGGATGAAGAAACCAGATGGTCTGTTGTCCATGATTTGGGGTCTGCATCACAGGTGTGGTCGAAGTTCCCAAGGTAAAAAATCTGAGACAGAAATGGAGGCATGGTGTGTGCATGAGTCCTGAATGTGTGCAGAGCTAAGTAACACCAGAGGGCATGGGGACAGACTGGGACATGAGGAAGGAACATGAGGAAGGGTCTGCAGACTGAGGAGGGTGACTGAGTGAGAGTGAGGAGACAGGGAAAAGAATTCAGAAGTACTCAAGGAATAGAATAGATGAAGTCATTAAAGAGGCAAGTTTCAGAGTTGTAGGAGAAGCCGGGATGGCCCAGTGGGTTAAGCACTCGCTTTGCAGCCCTGGGGTCCAAGGATCAAATCCCTGCCCCTGCCCGTGGTGGACCCATATGCTGAACTGGGGTGTGCTTCCCATGCAGGAGGCCCCCAGTCTGGTTCTCACCAGTGCAAACTTCCCATGCAGGAGGTCCCCAGTCTGGGCCCCCTACTACCTCCTTCAAATCTACAACACAAACAAGGCCGGACCTGCCTTAGAGAGCTCTGAAGCTCATCTCTTGAAAGGGTTTAGTAAATGGGGTTGAGTCCCCAATTTGGGATACTCTTGCCACACCCAAGAGCTTCTATTGCTTTTTTTCTCCAACCTCACTCTGTTCTAGACCTGATCTTTTCTTACTTTTTAGGACATTAGTGTCTTGATCAAAGACTTTGCACTTGCAAAGTGGTTTCCTCTGTCTAGAAACTTCTTCCATCGACTTTTCACGAGGCTGCTCCTTCTTGTTGCCAGGTCTCTGCCTAAACGTTACCACCATAAGAAGCCACACCTGATCTCAAACCCATCCTGCACCCCGTCCACTGTCTACAGTGCTCATTCCAGAATGCAATGACTGTGCTCAGCACCTCTGTCTCGACTCCAGGAAGGTAAGCCCGTGCAAACGGGACACTTCTGGTGTATCCTAGCATGGTGCCCCACCACAGAGGAGGGGACCCGATAAGTGACGTTTGAATAACTGAGTGATAAGTAAGCATCTCAGAGAAGAAGCAGAGGATGGAGGAAAAGAGGAAGTGGTTCCATCAGCTGCCATTCACTCCTCTCACAATAGTTCAACTCTTTCAGCTGTCAATTTTAATCAAATTTCCCAGTGTAAAAACAAGGGGGGACAGAGGTAATGGATTGTTTTCTTTGGGCTCTATTGTGCCTTAACGAGGGTCCTGAACAGCCCCCAGCCCAATTCTGACAGTAGGAACATGGTTATGGGCTGAATTGTGTGCCCCCCAATTTTATAGGTTAATGGCCAAACCCTAAGGACCTTAGAATGTGTTATATTTGGAGACAGAACCGTTTAGAGGTCATTGACTTCAATGATGCTGTCAGGGAGGGGCCTAATCCAATCTGACTGGCATCCTTATGAGAGGATACTGCGGGCCCAGGCCATCTGTTGCTGAGAGTGGACTTGAAATATATCAGGGTCTGTAGCTATGACCAACAAGGGGACACTGCCAACAGGAGGTATCAGTTCAATACATCAAACTTTCTGACAATTAAATCGGCTATATATAGTGAGGGCCTAGTCACCACAGAAGTCATCTGGCAACTTAACAAGGACGCTTCAGAAGCACTGGCAGATCAGTTATTAGTGTTTAAACGACATTTTCACCAAGTCCACTTTCAAATTTTATATTCCATGATCCCATTGTAATATATTACATACCATTTCCGTGATTCTGAGATCCCCAGTCTCTCCATAATCTAAGGTGTCTACAAGGATTATAGGATTGTGATAGCCTCAAAATAATACCACCGTGGAAGAAAACCCGTGCTTACTGCTTACAACCTGCCAGGCAATTTCCATGGATTATTTTATAATCCTCCTAAAACTCCAAGAGGAGGTAAATTTTATTATCCCTACTGTGTGGCTAATGGCACAGAGATTCAGCAAATTAGAGTGATCCAAATGCCTCATCCCCCAAGCAGAAGAAACCAAGGCCTGTCTGACCTCAGAGACCATATTTTCTCTTTTATGCCACATCCCACCAACTTTCTGCATTAGTACATGAGAATTAATAAGATTATCAATTGTAAATAGCAAAATTGTCAGGACCTACATGTTCCAAGATTATTTTCTCCGGAGGCCTCCCTAAAACAGCTTCTTGTTTATTTCTTTGCCAATTTCTACTTTCAGCCACATTTAAAAACTACGAAGACTCACCCCTTCAAGGCATTTCACTAGCAGGAGGAATTGGTTGAGCAAATAAAAAAGACTGTTTTAGAATACTTAAATTGCATCAGATGACATTCTACTACCAGTGGTTACAGTTTCTGTGTTCTAAGACATTTCTTTTACTTTGTTCAGTCAAGCACTTGTAACGAGATCATTTCGCTGCTAGCTATGATTCAAATCCACAGAGGATTTCATTTTGCCTTTAAACTATAGCTGACTATTGCTATATGAGATGTTGAAGACAACCAGATATGTAAATGATCTCATCTACAATTAAGAGAAACATGATGGTATCTTTGTAATATGGACCTCAGGATAGAGGCAGGCTTTTCTGCTATTTGCCCCAGTTACCAACATCAGCTCCACGGCAGAAAAATAAAATTGAAGGGAAGCAATGTGGTTTTCAGTTCATTACAGTGAAAGGAAAACTACATTGGTACATATGATTCATATGCAAAGAGAAATGTATACACAAACACAGAGTGGGAGACAATGAAGTTAGAAGTTAACATTTACTAAGGGCTGAATATAGACCAAGAGCTTCACATACTTTACAACAATCCTATGACATAGATATTATTTCCTATTATAAAGGAAAGAATTGGAAAAAAAAAGAAACACGTTTACAAACTGCTCCAGGTCAAAAGTCCAGGCTCTTTTCACCATATGAAATTGACTCTGTGTTCAATGTTATGTTAATTTCCTTTAGACACTTGAAACTAGTTATGTGTCAATTACCTTTTTATGCTTCAGAATGAAAATAAAGTCATGAATCTCAAAAGAGAGTTGCAACAGCCTCTATAGATCATCCCCCTTCTCTAAAGCACAGGACCCAGTTTACAAGCATCCTCGTGTTTAAGCCTGGCCAAATTTGTGTGGAAACCCTAAAGCTTACAATGAAAGTGAATAGAAAAAAAAATCGTCTTCCTGTTCTGAAAACATCAGAGATCTCGCCGTTAGCAGATGATATCTATTGCTGCTGCCAACTCAAAATTCACCTCCCCTGATTTTGGGAGCAAGCCTGTGCCTCTCTGGTAGAACCACCCTCCTCCAGGCTGACAGTTTTGACAGCTCTGTCATTCAAAAGGCCCTTGCCTCTCCTCCCTGACCAAGGGGAGACGAACCAAGGCCATATTCTCCTTACTCCTACCCAAGATTCAGATTTTTGTGGAGCGGTTCAAAGAGAAAACAATTGTCATAAATTCATCCCAAAGATGCCCCACAGACACTTCCTATTATTTATCCCATTCTATCCAGGTTCTGGATGGCAGCTCAAAGTCTAGCACCTGCTAAGACATGTTCAGTTGGAAATCTACAAACTCTAGAAAATATTGCAGACACAGAAGAATGAAACTTTAACAGTGGGATCACACATATGCAAAGTAAAATAAAGTAGATACAAAATAGCTATAGTAAATTGTTCTATAACCATCTGTTCTCTAACAATCTACAGCAATTATACTTCTATAATCAAACAGTATCTCACCCCAGAATATCTCTATGATTCATGGAACCTCACAGTTAGGGAATCTCTCTGATAGATGCTTCTTTAACCAATTGTTGAATATTGCACCTAAGACCATGACAATTTATGCTCGGTCACTCTCACACTCAGATTGATTAGTGTTTAATTCAAAATTTTAATATGAAAAATCTACTAATTTTTTAAAGAGATACTATCCACCCTTTTCCAACTAGAAGCAAGTTTTACTGCAGACGACTCGGATAATAACTTCCCAGGATGGAAGTCTCTCTGCATTACTCCATGCTCCGGGTTTCGGTCTCTGCACTCTCTACAGTTATCACCACCTAACGACACGGGTACATTCTGAGAGTGTTGTCAGGCAATTTCGTCATTGTGTGGACATCATCAAGCGAACTTACCCAAACCTAGATGGCACGGCCTACAACACAGCGGGGCTGCATGGCACAGCATATGCTCCCAGGCCACAGGCCTGGGCAGTTCATTAGTGCAGAGAGCAGGAGATTCAACCAAGCCCAAGAGCAAATAATGCAAAGAAGAGACCAGGGAAACACGACATAGATGAAGCTGCTGCCAACATAACAAGGCATACTGTTTTATGGAAAGCTATTCTTTATACGAATACCCTCTAAAATAATGATTTTTAAAAGTATAGTATAGTCAATACATAAGCCAGCAACAAGCACTTATTATCAGTACCAAGCATGACACAGTGGACACACTTGTAAGTGCTGTCCTAGGACTGCCAGCACAGTAGGCTGGCTTATCCCCGCATCAATACAAACCACATGAGTTACGCGTCCCGCTACAACGCCACGAGGCGTTAGGAATTCTTCAGCTCCGTTGTAACCTAATGGCCTCACCATCGTACATGTGGTCCGTTGTTGACCCAACCGTTGTTGTGTGGCATGTGACCATACTACAGTCACAGTGAACCACTGCCACCCTCGTCATCTTGCAGCTGGCTCATTATGCTCCTTTTCTGAAATAGGCTTTTTAAAAGGGAACAAGAAGAGTTGTCAATTAATACATGTCTCATTTAGTCTGCAGGTGAATAAAGGGCCGCAGACATCTGTGTTTCTTCCAGGGCTTCCAATTTAAACAGATTAAGAGCATAGCCACGTCCTAGACTTCTCTAATTTCTCAGCATAACCACTTTCACTCCCCCTAAGAACTGCGGCCACAGCACTATTTTATAAATATATGTCATACTTTGAAAATGGCTCAGATCAGACAGCTAGAATTTCATTTGCAAAGTCAGGTGAAAAACGTTTGGGATCCGGACCCTAAACACCACGGAGTCTCACTTTTTGGCCTTGTTCCCTCTTAGGCCAGTACCTGGAGAACACGCCCTTCTTTCTTCCCAATTAAATCCTCCCGGTCCTTTGGGACGCAAATCTGTTGCCTTCCTCCATGGAAGGTTCTGTAACACACCGGCCTCCTGATACATTCCTCAGTCGGGGTTCATTCGTCCCAGAAATCCAGGAATCTCTTGAGGCGTTCAGCATAGTTGGCTGTGCACACTCTGACCTCTAGAGGGAGCCCAAGGCTCTCACCCTCCCTTTTAGACCCTGACAGGTTCAAGGACAAAAGTACAAGCTGACAAGGCACAGGAGAGAGATGTCTAACTGGAGGAATAAAAAGGAGGTGAATGGTTTACTTTCAAAAGAATTTTTTTTCACTTGTGTATGGTGGAAAAATTGTCAGCATTTGGTATAACCTTGACCTGCCTGTAGTGTAAGTCTAATTGAAAGAGGCACAGGTAGTTCTTAAAGGTGGGTATGGTTCAGACTAGCAAGCAGGGTTGAGATCACCAAAGAAACTAGGTCCATAGGCCACAAGGAGTTCCTCCCCCACACGGCCATGTGCCTATACGGTATCCGTCTAGTACAGAGGTTGGCGACTGGAGGGAGAATTGGGGAGTTTCTTAGTGCTGCCTCCAGACCAGATCTCATTTTACCAAAAATCATATACCACCTCAGACAGTTAGCTGGGCTCTCTCCAATTTTACAAAGAGATTGGAATTCTCTTGGAAAGAATCTGTAACTCTCCAGCATCCACTTACCATGCCATCTACATGGTAAATACGTAATATTTGATGGCTTAAATTATAATAGTAATTTCTTAATGAAAAAGAAATATATGTAGAAAGAGAACCATTTTAACCAACAAATACAACATGCAATTTGGTTAAAATGATGAACACAGTGCAGACTGGTGAAGCATAGTTGCTTCACCAGTCTGCACACCCAAAAGGCAAGGGGCCCTGCCTACGGGATTGCCCAGGTGCCTGGCACAGCGGATGCGTGCCATAATGATTTAACTAATAAGCAGTCAGTAACTCAAAGTTAGTAGTTTAGATCCTCCATTATTAGTGTCCTATTGCTGCTATAACAAATTGCCACAAACTTCACGATTTAAAACAATTCAAATGGATCATCGTGTGGTTCTGTAGTATAAAGCTCACTGGACTAAGATCAAGGTGCCAGGAGGTCTGTGGTCATTCTGGAGGCTCAGAGGGAGAAGCCATTTCCCTGCCTTTCCAGCATTTAAAGGTGCCCTTTTATCCACCTTCAATGCCAGCAGTGTAGCATGGAATCTGACATGTACATTCTCACCTCTCTCTTACAGGGACATTTGTGATGACATCTGAGAACCACCTGAGTAAGCCAAGATAATCTTCCCATCACAATATCCTTAACTTTTTTTTTTAAGATTTATCTTTTATTGTTTTTGACAGAGACAGAGAGACAGTGTGAGAAGGGGGAGGGCCCAGAGCCGTCTCCATAGTTGTATGTCATCAGTTTTCGACATGGTTTCATTCCACACAGGTGGGGGGGGGCGCGTGCAGGGCAGGAACTGGGGCCTCCTGCACGGGAGGCACGCCCCTTTGAGCCAGGGGCCAAACCGGGAGGGCAAGAACCAAAAGGGGGGCCTCCCGCATGAGAAGCACACCCCAGTTTAGCATATGGATCCACACGGGCCGGGGCTGGGATTCAATCCTCAGTCCCTGGGGCTACAAAGCAAGCACTTAACCCACTGAGCCATCCCGGCTTCCCCACAATATGCTTAACTTAATCACATCTGCAAAGTTCCTTTGTTATGTGAGATAACACACTCACAGGTTTCAGGTATGAGAAGAGAACATAGACATTTATACACACACACACACACCTACGTAGCCATGTCAGACATTTGTGAAGGACCCCAGTTTTGACACGGAGGTTTTTAGTTTTGAGCATTAGTCTCACCACAGAGCAATGAGAGCACGTAGGAAAACCACCACTAGCACTGTCTCCAGGGAAGGGTAGCTACGTGTCTTCTCTTCTGGGCAGCTGTCCCCGACAATAACCAGCCTCCTCCTACAACTGCAAAGGTCACTGGCAAGTGATTAATCAAAGCATTATTTATATGTGATAAAAGCTTATGTAGAAACTCTTTTGTAAACAAAATCATTACTGTCCCAATTAATCTTTTGGGGAAATATGAATTTTCATAAAAGGGTTATTTAAAATTATAGTGCACATTTATTTTATGAAGCTCAGCATCCTGAGTCCCATGCCGAAAGTATCTGTTCCATGATTCCTTAAGGCATTTACCCCCAAAGATGAAGAAATGTTAGGAACCCTCCCCAGAAAAACTATTCTCTATGATCTTGCTTGGAATTTAAAAAAAAGGGGGGTGGGGAATGGAGCAGAGGAGAGAACAGAAAGTGCTGATAGAATGATATTCTCTTGGCAGGGTTCCCCTGGATACAATAACTTGGGCAAACCTTGCTCCCTGTTTTGGGGGGAGTGCGATGCATTGGAAGCCAGAGTGAACAGGAAAGATAGCAGAGTAGAAAATACAGCAAATTGAATATTAACCCCTACAAGGATGAACAGACATCCCATTTTAAACGGGATGGAAAACAACAGTACTGTCCAATTTCAAATAGTATGAGTGGTCAGTCTAGTCTCACTGGGCTAAATTCAAGGTGTCAGTGGGCTGGCAATACACACCGTTGGAAATGGGACAGTACTGTTGTTTTCTGTCTCACTTAAAATGGGATGTCTGGTCAGCCTTCCATGAAGGAAAGATTATAATAATCACTTTGTGATCACATAAATGCATCACCCTTCCCATGAAATATTCCATTGAATCCACTGCTCTGTCTGGAAGAAATAAGCATTGTTACCCCATTATACTGATAAGGAAACTGCCGGGCCATTTAGAGAAGGTCATTCAAAAGTGTCAGAAATAGCCTAACATGTGAAACAGCAGGAAATTCATTCACAAGAAGAGAAAGAAGATCTGTTAAGCGGTAGGTAACTGCCCGACCCGGGAGGGTCTTCAGATTTGGGCCGTAGTTCAGTGGCTTTGGGCGGAGCAGGGAAGGATCAGGAGAGAATCCAATGGCGTGCAGAAGGGAGGCAGAGACCCTGCAGAGAGAGCTCAGACTTCTGCAGTCCCCACGGAAGAAACAGAGGCACTGGCAGGTTTGAGAGCTTGAAAGTGGACAAGATGGCAGGAAGAGTGACAGACAACCCTGAGATTGTTCTGGAAGTACATCCCAGATGGACCAGTACCCGTGACGGGACCCTCATCCCTCAGTCACCTGACTGTGCACAGCTGTCGCCGTGGGACCTTGTTCAACCAAATACTTCAGACAAGCGTGAAGCTTTCAAGTCACGGTGACTAAGGGCTGATTCCCAAAGGGAGGATGCGTGAGGACGCAGGGTAAGTCCTGCCTTGTTTTTCTGCACCTCCTTTCTAGTCCAGGGTAACATCACTTGGCACTTCAATATTCAAGGAGCTCCCAGAGCCTTCCGGGGGCTCTTGCTAAGACCCACTGACTACAGGGCACAGGAAGAAGCCGCAGAAATGCTTAGCAACAGTCATAGTGCAGTTGCGCCCTGCCCCAGTGGCTGAATTCAAATAATATGCAGGTGGCCTGCTCCTCAAGAATATGGCTTTACATCCCCACCCCCTCCTCCCATGCAAACAAGACAGCTCATAATTATCTTCCATCCAGCGAGATGAGCAGCTCTCAGGAACTGGTGACCAGCTGAGATGGGAGAAAATGAATTCGTGATGAATAAAACATGGAACTCTATGTGCAGATGCTGATAGGACAGCAGGTTCATGAGCTAGCTGTGCATTCTCACAGGGACCCAAGTGTCCCTGGAGACCCTGCAACACGTGGCTTCTCATTGTCACTCAGCCTGAGTGGAATGGTGGAATGGCATCCAAAGAAATCTTCGGTCCTTTTTTTTTAAGATTTATTTTATTGTTTGAGAGAAGGTGAGACAGAGAAGGGGGAGGGCCCAGAGCAGTCTCCATTGTTACACATCGTTAGTTGTGACAGTTTCATTCCACACAGGTGGCTGTGGGGCTGCCGGGCTGGGTGGGAACGGAACCAGGGGCCTCCCGCCTGGGAGACGTAGACCTTCGCCACCATCCCGAACATTACCTGTTGCACAGCAATTCAGCACGTGGGTTTGCACAGACTGGGGCCGGCACTTGATCCCTGGACCTGGCAGTTGGCAGGCAAGTGCTCAATCTGCTGCGCTATGCTGGCGTCCCTACCGATTGTTTGTCTTTCGATAGAATGACAAGAGGGGCTCCTGGAAGTCATCTTGGGACCACAGAGGGACATAGGCCTGAGATGAGCCAGCGCAGAAAAAGCAGAGCCAACAGTAGAGAGAACAAGGTCAAACCCCGAGACATCCTTAGAGCCCTCAAATCAAACCTACGTGCCCCTGAGCGTCTCAGTTAAGTGAGGAAAACACGTCCTTTTTCAATCATTTGAATTAAATAACTTTCTTTCACTGACAACTGACAAATTCAAAACAACACAGACCCCCAGAACACAAATCATAACAAATTTCCTGTGAGAACAGCCTGAAAGGCAATATTCATTTCAGTAATAATTCTTATGCCTTTGTGGTTTTAAAACGAGAGCAAGAAACAGGGAGAGATCACATTGAAACACATTCATTTTACCGGGTGGTACCGTTTCCTCTGACTTCGCCCCAGTTCTAACCACTAAAGCCTCGAGAGAGCCCATCTTGTCAGCTCCAAGTCAGTGATTCGATCTTGCTTCCTATCAGCATATCTAATTCTTTCAGCCTCCAGGGAAATGCTGTACAAAACAACAGTGTTGTTGACAAGAAAAGAGGAGTGCAATATACTGAATGTCAAGGTAACTGGGTAAGAATAATGCCCCATGTCCTGCCGGAAACAGTGGCTAAGTCATGTTCCGATTACCTGAAGGCGTCTGTCCAGGTCGTGGGCAGAGATATTACTGATGTTTGGAGATTTATACAGCACTGTATAAAACGCTGTCCCATTTTCTTTCTCACTCAACACCCCCCATGGAAGGCCAGGACAGAATGATACCCCGCCTGTTCCAGATGAGGAAACCAGGCCTCCACAATGTTGAGTGACTTGTCCCAATGAAACGCCGAATGGCTCTAAAAACAGGACCCACTCCCTCCTAACACGCTGGTGAATCTGAGACTTGCTTCCTTTGCCAGCACAATGAATCTTCGCATCCACCGAGCTGTCTCCCAAGTCACTAAGCCAAGTTTGTCTAACCCACGGCCCACGGGCTGCATGCAGCCAGGATAGCTTAGAAGGCGGCCCAACACAAACTCATAAACTTTCTTAAAACCCTCTGAAATATTTTTTACAATTTTTTTTAGCTCATTAGCTATCATTAGTGTTGGGTGTATTTACCTGATGAGCTAAAAATAAAAATAAGAAAAGGTCGCAAAAAAATGTTTTAAGAAAGTTTACAAATGTGCATGGGCCATGCTTCAAGCCATCCTGGGCCGCATGCAGCCACAGGCTGCGGACTGGACAAGTTTGCTCTAGACCTTGGTGCCCCAAACACACACACAGCTCCCACACCTCACGAAGGAGCTGGGGGAGGAGTGGAGAAAGCTCCCCAATGTCAAGGTCAGTTCTTCAGATTTGCCACCTTCAGTCAGAAGTTCTGCGTTGATTTGTATCCGCTTCCCATTACCCAAAAGTCAGAATCCCTACATTATAATACGGAGTTTAGGAAATGAACTCCAGCGGTCTTTTCAACTAATAATTCCTTGGGATCACTGCTAAGTCTATCCCAATTCAAAGGAGAAGGCAGAATAGTTCAATGACACACCAGAAAGCAGGGTGAAAGGGGTTCTCTCTGGAAGAAATCAGTGTGTTTAAGCAACGTCATTAGTCCTGTCGAATGGGATTCTCAGATCTAATGGCCTTTTTAACTGAAGCCCCTGTTCAACTCCTTCCTCCAAAGCCTCCGGCTTTCTAGAGGAGCTGTCTGTCTTACCTGGGTAACGCCTCTCAGATGGAGGACAGTCCTTGGCGAGGTGTCTGGGAAAGACACCACGTGTCCTCTGGGTAGGTTGTGAAGGCTGGCTGAGGAGAAGTTGACACTTCAAGTTAAAGCGGAGCGTTCTGATAACCACTATTTTGGAGCCATCGGCAATGATGTCCCAAGTTCAAGCACAGGGCCATCCGATAACTGAGTGGGGCAGGACAGACGGACAGACAGGCACACTTAAGAGAGCAAAGGGCTGCAAGTTGGCATCCCAGCCTCTGACCTGAAGGGCAGGTGGCAGGGAGGGTGGAAGGGGAGAACCCTTGCTGAAGGGCGTTGGGAAAGAGGGCAAAGGCCAGAGAGAACTCAGCATTGCAGCAGCCGCCGGACCACAGACCCATGAAAACGGATCCTCCGCTCGTCACCTTATGTTGACTTTGAATTTGCGTTGTGAAATACTTCCATCGTACAGAGACAGACAGAACAACACCCTGATCGTCTGGAACCCATCTCTAGACCGATCAAATCCTAACCGGTTTCGATGCTTGCTCCCCATCTTTTTAAGAAACTAGTTATCAAGTGAAACTCCCCCCACATCCTCCTTCTCCCTTCTCTCCTGCCCCAGAAATAACCAGTGTTCTGAATGTTGATGATCATTCCCATGCGTGCTCTCCACTAACACTACCTATAAACCCACTATCGTTTTGTTTTCAAACTTGACTTAAATAGCGTCGTCCAGTACATTATCCTCCACCGTTGCTGTTTCTCACACTGTGGATTGCTGAGAGGTACGTTATCCCCTTGATACAAGGTTTCTGGTTCATCCCTTTTCAGTGTTGCATATTATTCTGTTGGATAATAGACCAAAATGTATTGACCCACTCTCTTGTTTCTGATGAGCTTCATTGTTTTAAATTATTACCTTATTTTTTTTTATAAACAGTGTTGCAGTAAAGATACTTAGATGCTCCATCTGCATATCCGATGTGTGAAGTTTCTAGGGAATAGTCCTGTAAAAGGAGCTGATATTCAGCACACTGTCAGCAATGCGCATGCACCTGTTGTGTATGGGAAGTGTCCACTCTGAGGGGAAAGGTATGAACTCCGATGGGTGGGTGGCTTGCCCTGTGGAATGTTCAATATACACGGTATCATCCTGACTAGAAGTGGAGCGAATGGACTAAAGAGCACGAGGATCACAATTTTACCAAATTGTAGCAAATTTCTCTCTAAAGTTACGATATTAACACAATTCCCCCTGTTGTGAATGGTAATTTCCATTTCTTCAGGTCCTTGTTAACACTTGCTATTATCAGTATTTTTGCTCAACCAACGCTATAAAATATTCTCTCACTGTGGTGTTAACGTGTGTGTCCCTCATTTCTAGTGAGGTTGAACATCTTTTCATGTTTATTGAACATTTCACGTTTGTCTTCTGTGAATTACCCATTTGAAGTTGCATTCACTTTTGTTTTGAGTAGTTTTCTTACTGATTTGTAAATAATTTGAGTTGCTTAACTTCCTTTCACACACAACTGACAAATTCTGGACTCATAACAGCACAGACCCCATGAACATAAATGACAAATGAGATAATCCTTTATCCGATATGTATTATAATGCATATTATTATATATTATATAGATCATACTATGTGTGTGATAATTATACACAATATGTGTATATGTTATCATGAGCTTTTCCCATCTTATTGTGTGGTTTTTAGCCTATAATACCAGGTGGTTCTGCCCAGTTCTTTACTCCACGGTGACTCTTCTCACCCTTTGACAGGGTGTCAGCTATTATAGCCACCAGGGGAGCCCCAAAAGTGTGACCTCTGACCTCTGAAGCACTTCCCCAACAGCCTCCTCTCCGACTATTCAGTTACATTTCACTAATCCAGTGGGTTTACCTTTCAACCTGGTAGTGAGTATTATAGGGGCAGGAACCTGGGCCCAGAACAGTGTTTTTCACAAAAAGTTCATGCCTCTCACACTCGTTGGTGAGTCACAAGTAGGAAAGGGAAGAAGCTGATCTAAAAAGTATAGTTAAAAGTTGGCAGAAATAATCATTATCTGGTAACAGCTTTTATTTATGAAACATAAATATATACATATAACTAATTTACTGTTTGTTCTCCACAATCCCATGTGGTAGGTGCTATTTTTATCCATTTTTTAAAAGATTTATTTTATTTTTTTGATAGAGACAGAGAGAGACAGAGAGAAGGGGGAGGGCCCAGAGCAGTCTCCATAGTTGTACCTCATCAGTTTTCGACATGGTTTCGTTCCACACAGGTGGGCAGGGCTGCTCAGGGCAGGAACTGGGCCCAGGGCCTCCTGCATGGGAGGCACACTCGCTCGAGCCAGGGGCTGAACCAGGGGTTGAGAAGTGAACTGGGGGCCTCCCACATGGGAAGCACACCCCAGTTCAGCATATGGGTCCGCACAGGCCGGGACCAGGATTCAATCCTCGGTCCCCGGGACTGCAAAGTAGGCACTTAACTCACTGAGCCATCCTGGCTTCCCCTAATGCAGTTTTTTCCTTTCTTAAAATGTGTATACAAGTTTTTTGGCACCATCTGTATATATTATTCATACATAAGCATTAGTTATATGTATTTATATTTCTTATTAGTCTGTTTCTCTGGAGAAATTTGCCTATGACAATTGAAATAATAAACCATAGTCAGATCATGGTGCCTCAAAAACTAAAGGCAGGACTAATCCTAAAATGGCATTTGAAAGTCCAAGCAGATAACATAATGCCACATCTTATTTTGTGGCTGGGGCAGCTGAACCCTAGAGAGACTAGGACATTGTCTCAAGGTCACACCAGCCACAGAAAATTCAGTTAAAACCCACCACCCTCCCCTGATAGTTTGAATAGCCTGTGTGAGAAGGAAAAGCAGGGGTCCAATGGATTAGAGCAGGGAAGCTTGTCTCCCTCCTGAACCCCTCAAGGATATTTCAGGTTCTTAATAAACTGTGGAGTCCAAGAAACAAAGTCCACTAACCAAGATCTCAGGCACTTCTGCAGATAAGCACCATTTCTTTGGGTCTGTAAATCACCTCACACATAAAGTAAATAATTAATTCTATCCACGCCAAGGTCATTTAAAATAGAGATGATTTTTTTTTTTTTTTTAATATATTTAAGGGAAGCCAGGATGGCTCAGTGGGTTAAGCACTCACTTTGCAGCCCTGGGGACCGAGGATCGAATCCCGGCCCCGGCCCGTGTAGACCCATATACTGAACTGGGGAGTGCCCCCAGTTCGGTTCTCACTGGGGTGAGACCCCAGCCCAGTTCCTGCCCTGTGCAGCCCCGCCCACCTGTGGAATGAAACTATGTGGAAAAACCGATGATGTGCAACTATGGAGACTGTGCTGGGCCCTCCCCTTTCTCTCTGTATCTCTCTCTTGCTCTTGCTCTCTCTCTCTCTCTCTCTCTCTGTCAAAAACAATAAAAATAAATCTTTTAAAAAAATTTTTAAAATATTTGATCAATTCTTTCTAATTGATAAAATTTTATTAAAGGCTTTGGATAAATAGCTCTCTTGACTAACACAGATGGAAGAGATATGGAAAAGCGAAGATAGAAACCTGGGTAAAAACACTAAAAAGAGATTTTTTTTCTAGAATTATCTGTTACTGATAAGCTAACAAAAATAATAAAACCTAAATTTCCTGTTACTTGCTCAATAAAAGAACTTCTGGAAAGCGATAGCTGGGATGCAGAAAATAAGTTTTAACTATCAAGTGTCAAAATCTCAGTGCTTCCAAGATTGGACAATGGACTTTTCTGAACAACGCCCATGTTGCCCTCATTGGAGTCAGGACAGGTTAAACTCTGAAAAAGAATAGTTGGGAAGAAACCTTGAACTTCAGCTTTGTGACCATTTAGCTATTTATCAACTCACACAAACGCAAGTCCATTTCTAAAGCTAGTGAAAGGGAAGGTTAAATATCTCTGCCTTGTGGACCATTCGCTGGAGGAGTTTGTCATTAGGGAGAACTGATTACATTCCACAGGAAATAGATGAATGAAGGCTGAGAGAAAGGAGGGTGAGCAGAAACCTCGCTTGCTTGCTGTCCCATCTGATACTGATGAATTGGAATAACAGGGGTAGAGAATTAGTAAGGGAGGAGACATGAAAGGAGGAAAGAAAAGAGAGCTATAACTTACAAAGAATGAGAATAAGAACAGTAATTTCTGGTTAGAGCAATAGTCTCAAGTTTGTGTTAGACCCCAAGATATTCATAGGAAAAGAGCGACCTCTCCTGGCCATAAGAAGGAAATTCAGGAACTTTTCATTCTCACTAAAGTCAAACTTCAAAGATGAATGAGTTAGTACCTTGAGTCACCTCTGCACCCCAAGTTTAATAAATCTGCCATTGTGCATTAAAAGTTTATAGCTCAGAGACGTTTCCAGAGTCTCCGACTCAGGTAGTGGCACCCACAATCACCTGGGGAACTTGTGTGTGGCACCAGCAGATCCTCATCTCTGAGTCTCCCATCTCATCTCAGGCTGACCTCTGAAAACCTGAGTTACCTCTCGTATCCCTGAGCACGAACCCCCAGCTAAATCAAACGTAACCCAGTTCCCCGCTCAGGGCCCCAGTTCTCGGCTGTGAAATGAGTTAGCAAAGATGACGTCCAAGGGTCCTTCGTAGCCACTCGGCTCTTGATTCTAAGTAAGACGCGGCAGCTCGTTGATCCACCGCCAGAGGGCACCAGAGAGGCTGCAAAGGAAGGGCCCTGGGGCCGCCAGGGCTCCGCGGGATGCCGGCATGGAGATGAAAGGAGGAAGAGATGGGACACCCTCCTTACCCAGGCAAATCCTTGGAACTGAAAATATTGTCCAATAGGCAGCACCATCAGCCAACTTCCTATTAAATGTATCGTCCTTACCACTCTAAGGTAAAAAGCATTATTCCGCGCTTCACTGTCAGAGTTGGAGCCTGTTAGATGTATGAATTTTCAAGGTAAATCAGATCCAGTAATTTTCAGTTCAATTATATGAGTAACAAGGAAAAAGGTTTTTAAATGACTAGCCTATGAGTGACAGACCTGTCGTTCACGGCTCTGCTGGTTCCTTACAGTCACCCGGATGCTTTTAAATACCTGTACTGATCCCAACGCAGAGCAAAGAGAGACGCCACAGCTCTCCCTTGTAATCTGGGACAGGTTCCTGCTTTTTACTCACCTCCCCCTACCTCACTCCTGCAAACTCACAGTGTCGTTGCTAAGTCACGTTCAACTCCTCTCTGCACATCAACCCTGAAAAAGAAAAACTTGAGACCATTCGACTCGTGTCCAGCAGAGGGCGGCAGTGGACACGTGGTACCTTCAAAGCTTTGGCAAAAAGCTTTTCTATTATCTATTATGTTCTATTTATCACCCTTGTTAAAGGGACAACACATTCCATTTGTACATTTTCAAAGAAGCCAGGACAGGGTCTTGACCTTGTATGTCTAGCATTCTGCTATTCTAGTCAATCAATGAATTTTCTGGCTGGAAATGCAGGGATTTGTCGGTCTTCTCTGTGTGGGGTCTAATCCTGATCACTAACACTTAACAGAAAGGCTGCGGAGGTGCAAGTCACAGTGTCTCTGAGCCTTCTTTCCTCGCCTCTAATATGGAGAGAGGAAATCTGCTCAATCCATCTCACAGAATTTTGAGATGCTCAGACAATGACGGATAGCAAGGTGCTTCCAATTGTATAAATGGATGCAAATGCCAGGTGACACTACTTTAGAAGTGATGCTCGCTTCACAGTGTTTTGTTTACAATTAGCCCAAAATGCCAATGATCCAAACATCTGAAATGGTTACATTTTAAGTTGAGACCCTCCTTATTTAGCAACTATTTGAGGGCCTGTGCTGTGTCCACTGGAAAGAAATCTTTGTAATCCTTAAATACTAAGTTAGAAAGATGCTCAATTACACAGCCTACTATTCATGATGTATGATAAGTGAATAAAGCAGACAATATAATAAGGTGCAATATGACATTTAAATATGCATATTCATATCTCCGCACTAGTTTGATATGCATATACACTTATAAAACCTGGAGGGAAATGGAAGCAATGGTTACGTCTGGGCAAATCCCTTCCACTGTGGGTGGTGGCTGCCTTCCTGTCACTTTTCAGACTGAAGAGCGAGAAACAGGCTACTGGGACAACTAAATGGGTTTTGCTTCAGTTTAATATATTGTTAATTTATATTAATATAAAGTGTATAAATTGGAATGTGCATTTAGTAATTTAAAAAATAAACCCAAAGAAGAGTAATTCAAGTGACTGTAGTTCAATGAATGCAAGAAATGTTAAATTTCCCACCCTGGACAATCCTCGGCTTGCATTTGGCTTCTCTAGTCCCATTTCGAATACTGGCCTCCTTCTAGGGAGCGGCTGCGGAGAAGGCAGGTATGGTCAGCCCCGCGTTGCGGTGAGAAGGCTCTGGTGCCTTCCCCAGGATCACACAGCGAGATGAAAACGTCAGGGTTCACGCACACGGGGTCCCAAACCACAGCCCCCGACTCCCTCCATTCAGCCTCCCTGATTCTCAGTGGAGCCGAGAGGAGTGAGAACACTCAGGCTGCCCTCTAAAATGTGAACTTCTCAGACAACAGTTCTCACTTCTGTCTCAGAAGCTCCCGAAAGTCGTTTTTAAAACTCTATACAGGTGTAAGATGGTATCTCATTGTGGTTTTTATTTGCATCTCCCTAATTGCTAGTGATGTGGAGCATTTTTTCATATATCTGTTGGCCATATGTATGTCTTCCTGAGAGAAGTGTCTGTTAAGGTCATCTGCCCATTTTTTAATTGGATTGCTTGTTTTTTTCTTGTTGAGTTGTACCAGTTCTTTATATATTTTTG
>PVKE010010995.1:0-41245 GCA_004027555.1 Craseonycteris thonglongyai
GAGAGAGAGAGAGAGAGAGAGAGAGATACAGAGAGAGAACTGAACTGGGGGAGCTCCCAGTTCAGCATATGGTTCCACACGGGCCGGGGCCGGGATTCGATCCTCGGTCCCTGGCGCTGCAAAGTGAGCGCTCAACCCACTGAGCAACCCCGGCTTCCCCAATTTTCTTTTTTTTGATAAAGGGAGACTAAACATAGGGAAATTTTGACTACTTGAAGAGAGAAAAGAGTTCACTGCTGAGGATGAAAGGGCACCAAGATGGGGAAACTAGCAATACTGAATTCAAGCTTAAGGACTAAACACTACTGTCTAGGCTCAATTTTGATAATTATCAACTGAACAAACGGAATAGGTGAAGAAACTACTTATAATGAATGGCAGAAAGGATAGTTTTGCTCCAAGTATTTCAACATTCTTTGAAATACTACAGACTACATTAGAAAGATAATATATGCACAATACATAAAGGAATTTGTTAATTAAAACAAGATCTCAAGGCTATATACAGCTTACTTGAGGTATATAGAACTGACTTTGGTTCCATTATAAACTGACAGTGTTCTATTATAAAAAATTTGAGAGTGCCCAGATTTTTATAAAACATAAATTGAAGGTAATAGTTTTCCTGGAAAGAGATTTGCATGAGTTATTTTCAAAAGGATACATTTACTTGCTATTTTTAAACAAATCTCAAATAAGTTCAATTTGAAATGTGATTTGCACAAAACATATTAAAGGTAAAGAAAAGCCTAAGACAAATCAAGTTTTAAAAAGAGCAGGAAGAAAGTTATCTTCCAGAATATCTCTTCTGAGACATTTTAATAAGCACATAATTTATTCTACTTAAATAGTTAATTGGTTGGACTAGAAAAGTGGTTAGATACTTATATGTTCTTGCCTATTTTACTAAAAGTTTTGGGGAATGAGCCAATGCTGCATTAAATCACTGCTTTATAAATCTAAATTTTAGTATTGTATTATAATCCATATAGTAAAGTCTTTGAGAAAAGGTAAAATACTCACCAATGTTTTGGTGTAACCTGGCTCAGACTTATAACTTCATCGAGGATTTCATTTTTAGCTTTTTCAAACAGTTCATTCTAGGAAATACAGACACAAATAAGTAAGACTTTCATAAGCTGGTCAATTTGCCCTGTCATGACTTTCAGAGATAACTAAAAAGAAGGCCTCTGAAAGGTTAGATGAGCTTAGGTTTGAAGCATGCATGACCAACAAATAATGCTTTTCTCTTTTGGTCTCATTTTAGAAATGCCAATATCCAGACAAGGACAAAAATGTTGACACAAACATCTACTTTATTTACTTAATTATGAACAGTTTTTCAAGTAACATTGATCAGATAAATTTTTCACAAAACAAATGTTATGTGAAAGTATTAATACATATTAATTTAGTATATTAGTAAATTGATACTCTGTTTTACAACTGATGGCATTTTAAAATCAAGGAAAACCAGTTTTTAAATCCCACTAAATTAGGGGAAGCTGGGATGGCTCAGTGGGTTAAGCGCTCACTTTGCAGCCCCGGGGACCGAGGATCGAATCCTGGTCCCAGCCCAACTGGACCCATGTGCTGAACTGGGGAGTGCCCCCAGTTCAGTTCTCACCGGGGCGAGACCCCGGCCCAGTTCCTGCCCTGTGCAGCCCCGCCCACCTGTGGAATGAAACTATGGAAAAACCAATGATGTGCAACTATGGAGACTGTTCTGGGCCCTCCCCCTTCTCTCTGTTTCTATCTCTGTATCTCTCTCTCTCTGTCAAAAACAATAAAAATAAATCTTTAAATCCCACTAAATTAGAGTACATTTTTCTACAATAAATGTTGAAAAGGTAAAAAAGTTGATGTATAACTTCTAAAAGTTTACTTTACATAAATATATTAATTCTATAAGACCTTTAAAAAATATTCTCCATCTTCTCAGAAAGTCTTTTAAACACTTATTTTAATACCTTATGATCCGTAATTATTTTTGAATATTATAAAAGAAATAATTTAAATTATTGTAGAAAAGGTAACTGCTCCTAGAAATGTATTTTTGCAACTCTAAATTAGTAATTATGATCAAAATCAAAGCAATTTAGCTTACCAGATTTTGCTCATCAACATAAATTTTGTTAAAGCACAATATTAAAATAGATATATACAAAATAGATGAGGTACACAAATATTACCCGGTCAAGTTCTCGCAGGCGAGGATAGTTATTCTTCCATTCAGTTTCAAGGTTAAAACGTGTTGCTGAGGAAGAAGGAAAAGTGTTCAAGTTTGAGGATTCTCTTTCTTTGCAGATGCGGTGACTAAAGGCTATCTTCTTGTACATCTCCTGCACTAACTGAATTTCTGAATGTGTACCTATGGCTCCTAAGTACTCTATACTCTCAACATCTCAGACTCTCATTATTGCAACAGTTTCCAAACTAATCTCCTTGACTCTCGTGTCTCCATTTTCAATCCACAAAACACATAGCTGACGCAGTTTAGTGCAGCAGTTAAGTGCACAAACCCAGGATTTGTATCACCAAGACTCAAATCCTGGGTCTACCCCTAAAAAGACATGGCTGCACTACTTAGCTAAGGTACTGTGCCTCAGTTTCCTCTTCTGAACAATGGTTGCTGAAAAATTAAATGGGATAAATAGGTAGAATTTCCAAATGGGAAAGGGGAAGGAAGGTATAGTCTCATCAAAGCAAAGCTATGGAGAGGGAAAGTACAGGATTCCAGAACTAGTACATGTAGCTGAAGCAAAGGCCACTATGCTTTCTGACTCATTTCCTCTGTCCCCTCAAGAGGGGCTCTTGAGTTCACTACAGTTTACTAAGCTCTTTCTCCCAAACACTACTGCAAACTTTCTATTTCTGTTTAAAGTCTGCAATGTGCTCCCTGCACTGTTTCCTCTGAAAGGAAAAATCCTGTTCTTGTACAACTGAAGATGTGGTGTGTTTTTTTTTCCCATTGTTCACATGCAATCTAATAGTAAGTGAACT
The DNA here is from genome assembly GCA_004027555.1 of Craseonycteris thonglongyai. Taxonomy (NCBI): domain Eukaryota; kingdom Metazoa; phylum Chordata; class Mammalia; order Chiroptera; family Craseonycteridae; genus Craseonycteris; species Craseonycteris thonglongyai. The sequence continues at coordinate 3,004 of PVKE010010995.1, forward strand.
AAAAAGCAACTGTTAAAGACAGGGAGCAAAGAACTGAAGGATGTCTAAGACTGCCAGCTAATAAAATGTCTAAATTGGTTGCTTTATTTTAAAAACCTAACTTACCTTTGAAACTATCAGCCTGTTGCTCAACTGACTCTCGTACCATTTTCCAAAAGCAGTCTGATACAGCAAGGCTTAAATTTCTTGTTGTCACTTGGTGTGCCTTTAGCATGCTTGTTCTATAAAAAAATAACACAAGCAAATGTGTACTAAAATGGCAAAAGGGACATGCTATCACCAAGTATGAGAATGTGCTTGTTATGATAACCTAATGAGAATAATCACTTACACATTTTATACCAGCATTGTCCAAGAAAATGTTCTATGATGAAGAAAATGTTCTATTTCTGAATTATCCAATATGGTAGCTACTATTAGCCACATAGGGTTATTGAGCCCTTGACATGTGTGGCTAGTGTGACTGAGGAACTGAAGTTTTACTTTCATTTCATGTTACCTAATTTAAATTTAACTAAGTACATATGGCTAGTGACCATTGTATTGGACAGCACGACTCTATATTTTATAAACTCCTATCCCAATGGATGGTACTCACGACCAGGTTTATAAGAGCTATCTTGATTTACTATATAGGCAAACATACTTTTCCATTTCAAGAGACTCTCTACATATGAAATTTGGTATACTTCAGTTGCCCTTTAGCTCTTCCTTTTTGCTTTTCTGTTAGTATCTTATTTTCTGTTAATTTCTGTCAATGTCTATTCATGAATACCTTTTGACATCCCCAGCCCCACTCCAACTTTCCCCAGTACTATCAGATAAATGTGTACACATATTTTAAAATGTCAGTACTAATTTTTAAAAACCATTTTACAGGTAAAACAACTTTAGAGGTGCCCATGTTGTCTTTCACTGCCCACATTCCAAGGGGCAGTTCACTATACCATGGGATAAAGTGCTCCCAGTTCTGACAGAGTAGCTTGAGAACTTGCTTATTATTAACAGACAGAGATCCCCATTTGAAAAAAATTATGGAGATTCAATGTTAAACTTACAGCTATAAAAATCTTTTAAGGGAAAACAATTTAAACTACTCCCTCACTATAAAATCTTTAAATATTTAAACAAAGACACCTACTTTAAGAGTTTTGAATTCTGAAAAAATTCTTCTTCATATTCTCTTATTGCTTCAATGCTTTCAGAGCTGTTTCCTAAGGAAAGATGATGGTGAAGTTCTAAGAAAATTAATGTTTATTATTTGAAAACAAAAAAACCTTCAATTATAATAATCCATCTTTGCATACCTTTTCCTGTTACAACAGCAAAATAACCTAGAGCTTTCATTGGGAAGAGTTTTCCTTCAATTATCTGTTGAATCTATTTTTAAAAGTGAGAAAAATAAATGTGAGATGTAGGTTTATGTAATTTTTAAAAGCATAATATACTATTTAGAGAGCAAATTTAATAAAGCTGTGTATGTATATGTTCATTTAAATATATGTCTGTTTTCTACAGAGAAAAGTATTAGAATGTATTTCAATTGCTATTTGAGGAAAAATAAATACATTTCATTTTAGTATATTAAAAATGTATTAATAAAACATAAGCACCAAAATTAAAGCTTGGAAGGATGAGTAATGTTTTAGAGTCAGGCTTTAGTTTGAATTTCTGCCCTGCCACTTACTATCTACATGGCCTTAACTACATTTAACACAGGGCCAGGCATGCAGAAGACTCAATAAATGGTAGCTGTTATAATTATTTCCCCATACGCTTCTTCAATTATCTAAATTCTAAAATTGGGCTGTCTTTTTTTTTTAATATTTGGATCCATTGGTTCTCATCTCTTTTAGGGTCAAAAATTCTTTTCTAAATATAATAAAAAGTAGACTTTGTCCCCAGAAAAATGCACATTTGCACAGAGATCTACCATTCACAATAATGTAAAAGAGTTCCTACTCCCAAAAGCCCATTCAGATGAATACTTACTGATGTAAGAATCCCTCCTCTGAGCCAAGTTATACCCCTAAGCTAAAGCTGAATCTCTGGTATGAAAAAGGACTGATGTAAGCTTTAATTGCATTAAAAAAAAAAAATCCTATAGAAGAGGAAAAAGAAATGAAAGGAATGAAGAGAGATGGCAAGGAGGCACAGAAATCTGCTTCTACCTTACTTCTCCCCTTCTGGATATCAGGACAAATACTGCCACAGCAGGCCTTAAAACATCAGTCATGGAGTTAAAACAGTTCACACAGCAGGCCTAAGACTGCTGTCCTTAGAAAGGCCTGCTTGTCCTCTGCTGGCATCTGGAAGCTTAACTGGTAAACAATTCCCTACATTGATATAAAATGTTCCCTAAATAACAGTAGCTTATTGTGCAAACAATGTGGTTTATGCTGAACATCTGCTTTATTTGGGCATCTGGAATTTTGGTATTTGAGGGTGCCTACATGACCAGCCACCAATAAACATCTTAGGTGCTAAGTTTCTAATGAGCATCTTTTTGCTGGAGGAATCTGTGTCTTTTGTAACTCTACTGGGAGAGGATTCTTAGAAACTTGAGCCTGGTATGTTCTAGACTTCATCTCTTGTGTTTTCCCTTTGTGATTTTGTTTTGTATCCCATAACTATAATGACCCTTAGGTGTAAGTATAGCTATGTGCTCGAGTCCTTGAGTCTTTCTAGACAATTAGGGAACCTAGGAGCAGCCCCTCTTGGAAACTCCTGACAGAAGCACAGTCCTAAAAAGTGTTAGGGGGAAGGACAGAAATTCTAAGCAGTAGCATGAGGGATGGGTACTTATTTTTTCTATGGAGAATAATTAATGACAGCCACCATATATATAATGATTTTGTGCCAAGTACTATTTCAACCACTTTAAAACAAATATTTAACTGATTAAACCTTCACAACTCATGAGACAGTACCATTAATATCTTCATTTTCAACAGACTGAGGAAGCCTAAAGCACTAAGAAAGTGAAATAACTTACCCAAGGTTACAGAGCTAGCATATAGTAAAGCCATAATTTGAAACCAAGCATTCTAGCTACAGATTCTGCACTCTTAACCACTACAATATGCCTTTACAATTAAGTAGAGGGCATGCCCTAAGTCAAGAACTGAACCCTAATAAAACACAATAAAATAAACCTCTTTCCTTGTTATAAGAGGCACAGTTGAAGTCACAGAATTTCAGAAAAGAAAATGCCCTAGAGATCAACTAGAGTCCAGGGGTGTCAAACTGGCGGCCTGTAGGCCACAAGTAATTTTTTGTGGCCCACGATGCTCTGAAATAAAATTTCATAACAATTTTTTCTATTTTCATTTTATTTCAGAGCATCATGGGCCACAAAAAATTACTTGCGGCCCGCAGGCTGCCAGTTTGACACCCCTGAACTAGACTAACAGTCTGGATTGCGCATTGACCAGATGTAGAAAAGTAACAAGACATGCCCAAAGACACACTCAGTTGGTGGTGGAGAATGGATACAAATGCTATGGCCTGATACCCAATCTAATGCCTTCTCTATTATAAAAACCTGCTATACAGTCTTTGATCAGTTAGGAACAGTAAGATTTATCTACAAAGCAGATGTGGGACACATAAGGTCCAAAAGTAATCTACACTGTTAACCAGTTTTTACACTAATTTATGAAAATTAAAGAATAAATTAAAAAACACCACTAATGAGGTTAGTAACTGTGACAACATACAATTTAAATTAAATTACAACATGCAATATTAGCAATTTAAGTACTTCTAATGCAAAGTAACCATAACTATGGAATTTTATTTATATCTCAAAATTGCACTTAAGTAATTTCCTGTAACTTTCTAATACTCTGTAGTGAGAACCAAGAAAAATCCTACCACTACTCTGATAAAGTATTCCATAAGGATTTGTTTTTTTTGTTGTTTTTTTTTTAAACCAGTCTCTATCTGTTCTCTTAAAATACAGAGCTTGCCCTCACCCTGCTTGGACTAGCCACATTTTTCTCTGCCAGATCTACTTTGGTCAAAACAAATATTGTCCTTCTTCCATGAGGATCCATTTGACTGACCAAGTCTGTAACAATGCTGCGTTCAGCATCCACTGATCCATCTAAAAAATATGAGAAAAGACAATGTAATAATTGCAAAATAGATTTAAAAAATTCTACATTACAGTAAGAAAAATTTTCTTAATATATCTTAGTTATGAAAAGAAATTGTAGTCAATAAAAACTTCTATGGTGCCTACAGTGAAATTTATCAAAATATTCCCAACCTTAATTTTATTTAATAATAAAATGAATAAGATAGGGCAAAACATATTTATCTTATATGTTTATGTAATGTGAATATTTACAGCAAAGTTTGGCTTGCTAAATAAGAAAGCATATTAGTGCAATTAAAATCTTTTGATAAGATTTACCTTGAATACACAGTATGATGGCATTAGGATTCTGCATATAAGCTTTGCTGATACTGAAAATAGTTTCCTTTGTGTCAGGAGCCATGCCTGATGTCACAGTCTTAAAGAAAAAGGTTTTGAATGTCATTATAAATATTTTCCACAATAGGAATAAGATAAAATACATATTTTGTATATACTTACATTAATCACACCTGGTAAGTCAACAAGCACCATTCTCTGTAGTCCAGGGCCTTTTACATTTAAGGATATGGTCTACTCAAGGGAAAAAATACAACAAAACAAAACAAAGCAATCTGGAAGGGAAGTCTGTTAGGAATTCTTTTGTGATAAATATTCTGAAAATTCTATTCAGTCAGATAAGGTTCTCAGAAAAAAGTTGTTATGATCCTAAAAGTAATTATTCCAGAAAATTACCCATAACTTGATACATTATTTGGAATATTTTTTAAAAATCTATGTTATTTTAGAATAGCTGCATTAACATCAATGCCAATATCACGAGACTGATTTGAAATCATAAACACTGGATTCCCATAAAACATTGTTGAAATGAATTGCAACACCTACCTCAGGGCTAACAGTACAGCCTTCTTTCACATTTTTCCTCATTCGGAGTTCTATTTCATGTCTTAATGCTGCAAGCTATGAACAGAAATCAACAAAATTTTAAGAAAATCTACAGTTAACAAATATTCTGTTTAGTTGTCCTTTACAAACTTACACACATGAACTTCATATAAATTCTACTTACGTCTTCCTCTTTGTTAAGATCAAACTCCCGAGAACTGTCTTTAAACAAGGCCACATGATGAGGACCTTCACTCAGAGTCACCTGAAATTATTAGAAAACTGAGATTCAATAACGAATTTACAATTCATATTAATTCCCATAGCATTTACACAGTCTAGATGGGGCCACTGCATTGCACAAATCCAGGTGTCCCTTCATACTACACATTAGAAATATCCCCAGGGGCTGTCAACAAGGCAACTCAGAGACTACAGAATTCTTAATCTACCACATGTATTACGAATGCCCCACCAGACTGCTGACTACTTTACGTGTAGTCTAAAATGCTGCTGCCCCTCTTGTTTCACAGCTAACGTTATACAGAGTACTGAGCACAAAGAAACTATTCATCTAAAACTTACAAAACTAAAAGAAAATCTTGTATTTTAACTTCAAAGGTAAATTTAAGTAAAGGACAATTCATTTTTATTCAACATCTATTTATTGAGAACTAACTGTGTCAAGTGTTGTAGATGGGGGAACATGATCAATTGAACTGTCCCTGGTTTAGACCTCACTATATGATTGGAGAAATAAACACACAGAGAGATAACAGGACAGTGTGGCAAAGAAGAGAGCAGGACTAACTCCAAGGGAGTTAAGGTAGCCTTCCCCCAAGGAGTGACATTTGAGTAAGAAATTTTCTAAAACCTTATATATTAACAGTCAGTGGTTTCATGAGAACTTCTAAACTTCGCATTCCTTAACTTTTCAAGGATAACTTTTCAAGTTTTTCTATAATGATCGGATTCACTTTTAAAATACAATTATCTAGCCTGATTAGCTAAACAGGCTAGATAACAAACAAAAACCAGCTGTATGAAGGCATCAGAAAGCAACCTGGACTGAGTCCAAGACCCCAAAGGATTTTAGGGGGATATTATTGCAGCTATTTTCCCTCAAGGCATTTGCTGTATTGCAGCACAGGGTGGCCAGAAAGAAAAGTTTAAAAACTGTAGCAGTTTCACTGGCTTGAGGAAACACAATCGGAATTCAGGGTTATCAAGCAGCCACGATTTAAGGTGCCATGGTCCCAGAGAAAAGTACAGAGCAGAAACAAATCTCCAAATTCTAAGCCTTATATTCTGCACTCAATTTTCCTTCAAGGCAAAGCACATTAAAAAATGCCCCTGCCTTTAACAGCTAATCATCTACTTATGTCGCTGAGGCAGTGGAAGCAATCAGAAGGAAACTACCACATACCTTTACTAGTCTCCACTGTAAATTCAGTCATCAGTTCTCAGTCTTCATCTTCTTCAATCTAGCAGCAGCAGCAACCTCACCAACCCGCCCTTTTCCTGGCTATTTTTTCTCTCTGACTTCCAGCATATCTACTGCACTGTCCCAGTTTTCCTATCACGTTGGCTGCTCCTTCACAGGCTCCTTCCTTGTTTCCTCCTCTCTCAATCTGTCAATGTTGGGAGTGCCCAGGACACAACCCTTTGTTCTGTCTTCTCTGTCTATACTAACTCCCTTGCTGATCTCTTTTGCAGTAATTTCAGGGCCTTGAATATCTCCTTTAGATATCTGATGACTACTAAATTTAAGTCTCTAGCCCAGACCTCTCTCCAAACTTGTATATCCAACTGCTTATGTGTTAACACCCTTCTGCAAGTCCAAAACTCCTGATTTTCTTTCCCATAGCGAATTCACTCTAATTCAGACTTCCTGTGCCAATTAGAAGCTTTAATTTATTTATGCCAAAATTCTGTCATCCTGATAACTGACTTTCTCTCTCGCCTTATCAAATATGTCAAGAAACTCTGTTGATTCTACTTTCATAATGGATCCAACCATTTCTTATCACCTTCACTGCTACCTCCCTGGTCCAAGTATTACCTGGATACTCCAGCAGCTTTCTACCTGGTCTCCCCGGTTCTACCACCTTGCCCCTTGCCTATGTCTAATCACAACACAGCAGTCAGAGAGAGCCTTTTAAAAAGTAATGTTGTGGGAAGCCAGGATGGCTCAGTGGGTTAAGTGCTCACTTTGCAGCCCCAGGGACTGAGGATCGAATCTCGGCCCTGGCCAGTGTGGACCCATATGCTGAACTGGGAAGTGCCTCCAGTTCAGTTCTCACCGAGGTGAGACCCCAGCCTAGTTCCTGCCCTGTGCAGCCCTGCCCACCTGTGGAGTGAAACTAGTGGAAAAACCAATGATGTACGACTGTAGAGACTGTTCGGGGCCCTCCTCCTTCTCTCTGTCTCTGTCTCTGTATCTCTCTCTCTCTGTCAAAACAATAAAAAATAATAATAAAAAAAATAAAAGTAATGTCGTTACCTTGCTCAAAACGCTACAATTGGTTCCCCATTTGTCTGATCACCACTAGGCCTTAATAACCTGCTTTCCCCTGGCCTCCACTATCCCTTTGACTTCATCACCTCCTATTCTTCACTCTCCTTTAGCCACACTGGTCTTGAACATGATAGCCACCTAATTACCCCAGGGGCTTTGCACTAACTTACTCTCTGTATGTAAAACTCTTGGACTACACAGACATCCACATGACCCCCAACCTCACTTTTCACAACTCTTGGCTCAAATATCATCTTCTCGATGCAATCTACCAACACACTGGCACACCTATACCCCGTGCCAGGCTCCGCTTTTTTCTTTTTTGCACAACACTTTCCATCTTCCTCTACTAGAATGTATTTTCCATTATGGCAGAGCTTTATTTACCAACACACTATCTAGATTGTGCTGGCACAAAGTAAGCACCCAATGAATATCTGCTGAATGAAAGACTCTGTAGCTATAGACTTTCTTCCTATACCCATGGATGAATTATTAGCACTTCTACATATGGACAACTTGTACACTGTGTCCCAGCCTTTTTCATCTTTGCTTCCTCTTTGTTTCCTCTCTCACATCATTTTTTTTTTCTCAACTAGATTGTTACATATAGCATATAAATATCTTCAAAATCATTCCTTTGGCCCAACATACTTCAATGGCCACTGCACCATTTCTCTACTTTTTTTTAACAGTACAACCAGAAAATCACTTATATTTACTGATTCAACTTCCAAGATTCTCTTTCTCTTACTCCACCTTTAAGTTATCTCACTAAGAGTAAACTCCAAAGGCCTAGTAACGGCTCAGGATAGCCCAGCCTCCCACTGCACCTCTGCCCTGCTCTCCCATCACTCTCCCCTCCCACTCAGCTCCTGTCACACTTGCCTCTTGACTGTGGCTCCGATTAGATTTCTGTAATAGGACTAATTCCAAGCACTCTATCTTACTTCCTTCTTTAGTTAAAATTACGCATTTCAACACAATAAACAAAGCTCACCGAAGTGGTTCCTTTCCTCGGGAACTTCATTCAGATGGCCTGTTTTCTTACCTTAACTGGAGAACGTGTCATCATCTCCCCAGAACCTCGCGGAAATATTCGTGCTTGAGCAATCATTTCCAACACACTAGTTTTTCCAGCACTCTGATCTCCAACCACAACAACCTTAACACAAAATGAATAACATTTATTCACATTATTCAATAACAATGCGAATTATTTATTCACATCATTCAATTAATGAACCTAACTATGTTTGGAATGCTGCTGAGATTTTTTTACTCTCTTAAAATATCTCCAGTTATTTAAAAAATATCATCTGGGGATGCCGGGATGGCTCAGCGGGTTGAGCCCTTATCTTACAGCCCTGGGTCCAAGGATTGAATCCCATGCAGACCTATATGCTGAACTGGGGTATGCCCCCAGTTCAGTTCTCACCAGGGCAAGCCTCCTATGTGGGAGGCCCCTGGTTTGGCTCCCACCCGGACAGGGGACCCCAGGCTGGTATTGCCATGTGCAGCCCCTCCCCCAACTGTGGAAGAAACTATGAGAAAACTAAGGATGTGCAACTATGGAGACTGTTCTGGTTCTTCCTCCTTCTCTCTGCCTCTCTCTTTCTGTAAAACACAATAAAAAATAAATCTTAAGAAAAAAAATCATCCATGAAAAAAGTGAGAGTTGATACATGTATGCACACTAAAAATATAAATTGCAAAATATGAACTGGATCCATTATTTATAGCCAAATTTTTACCCAAAAAATTGTACTATGAGGAAGCCGGGATGGCTCAGTGGGTTAAGCGCTCACGTTGCAGCGCCGGGGACCAAGGATTGAATCCCGGTCCCGGTCCGTGCGGACCCATATGCTGAACTGGGGAGTTCCCCCAGTTCAGTTCTCTCTCTATCTCTGTCTCTCTCTGTCTCTGTCTCTCTCTCTGTCAAAACAATAAAAAATAAAAAAAATAAAAAAATTGTACTAATAAAAACTATTTATAAAACCAGGTCATTCATGTTCCACCAATCTTTTCCATAGCTATTTACTCTTTAAAAGATGTTTTCAATTCTCAGAGGTTAAATTTCACTCATGTGCCAGATTTAATCCACTGTTCAGGTACTTTAATATCATGAATATTATGAAAATAAACTGCCAAATATTTGATAGCTTTCCTTTATTACATATAAATATAAGTAAACCAATGGATTAAAGCATTCAAATAATATTCAATGCTTAAGACATTATTATGTAAAACACATAAGTAATATTACATAGTTAAAAATATGTCTCTGGTTATACCTATGTGTGTATATGTGCATGCATATGTATATATGTATGTGTATGTATATGTATGTATCTATACATATAACTTCTTTAAAATCTAAAGTGTTTTTTGCTAAAAGACAAGTTCATTCTCCATTAATTTTTCACTTACCCTTGGCAGATGATCTTGTGTATTATAACTGGCATCATAATCAGATAACACATCAAGAACTTCAGAATACATGTCAATCAAAGATTTCTATAAAATTAAAAAAATTAATATTAAACAGTGAAAACATTAAAAACCTCACAGGTTTCAAGAGAAAAAAAATCCAAACTGTCTTTCCATAATCATTGTACTTTTTTTCTAATTATGTAAATACATACTCATAGTAAAACAGTAGAGAATAAAATTCTGTTTTTTTCTTATCCAATTTATTTTATTTAGAGATACACTGATTATTAAAGTACGTTAATTCAGGACGTCCTAACCTTTTAATTAAATAGTAAAAGAGGGATGCTATTATTTAATATTGAACAGTTAATATTAAATACCCATTAACACCATAAATGTTAACCATTAACACCATAAATGGAAGAAAATATTTTGGTGTGTGTGTTGGGGAATGGGGGGTGGGGGGGTGGGGTGATGAGAGACAGACAGACAGGAAGAAAGGATTAAAGCACAGAAAGAATCACCAAGACTGTGATATCATTAAAATGATTACATGCACTTTGACAGTGAAGACTCAAGAGTGCACCTGGGGCAAATATTCTATATTGTTTCTCTCTGTATGTAGAAGCAAGATCAAACATGTGCCCAGCAAATAACAAGGTTCAAGTAAGTATGTGATGAATAAATGAACAAGCCAGCTAGGAGAAAAAAAACTGCTAGCAAGCATTTAATAATTAAAGGTAAGTTATAATACTAAGCTAGGAACAAAATCATGGCTTTCACCTTTTAACACCTAGCAATAATAAATGTAAAGCAATTCTTATCATATTCACCTAAAAATAAATAAAAATTCTTTAAATTTTCATTACCATTTCATTTTATGACAAAATGTTTCTGAGATAAACTCTCAAATCCTTTTTAAAGTAGTATAACAAAATCATACATGCACATGATTTTGTAATAAAAGATTTGGTATAGACTACCAGTTCATAAAAAGGAGTGTTACTTCAGTAGGACCCTGTATATTAACACTTGGGCATGATTTTTCTCAACTGCCATGTCTAACTTGTAAATAAAGCCATACTATTTACCTGTCTTGTGCAGTTATGATTTAATCAGAACTACTAATACATGCTGGTTAAACTACAATTACATACCTTTGGACCATAGCTACAAAATGTATGTGCCATGATTTATTGCATTTTGTTACACATAAATTCTGTTTACTTATTGAGATATAAGGCAAAAGAATGACTTCAATTTCATTTAGCATATACTTGTGTAGCTTGGTTTAGTGAACAATAAGATTTAATTTATTGGTAATGGTAACTACCAATATGTTGATGATAACAGTACCAACATATGCTTTTTAAAAAATTATTTAAAATGCCTAAGGAACCTTCCAGGAGAAAATGTTAACTCTTTTAAAACTGAAAAAAGTAGCCTAATCACTCAGTAGAAATACAAATAAGGCAATGATGGTAAGTTATATATAAATGTCCAACAACTCACAATTCTGATTTTATAGCTGTAGAAATTAAATAAGCCTAAAGACAAACTAGGTATTTCTCAGAAAAAAAACAACTGATTCACTGTTAAAAGTATGAGGCTTTTATGGGCACAGTATAAAACAAATATCTGGAGACTACAATTTGTGAAATGTGCTAATAATATAGGAAGAGAACTTTCCTATCCCTGAAGGATATCAGGTGAGAAAGAAAAAGATGATAGCACACTTTATGGTCCCTTAAACATTAATAGTGATGAACATACAATGTGAAGTGACAAAGTTTTGAGAACACATTAAGATAAACTTAAAATACCTTAAGTTTTCTATGATGGATGCCTTTGTCATCTTTCTGCAACACTAATTTTCTTAGTTCTTTGTTCTCCTTTTCTAACCGTTCCAAGATTCTCTGGTACTTTAACTGCAACAAAATAATACCATAACTATATAAGAAAAAGATGGGTTAATAAGTAATATTAAGTCTAAATTATAAGCTTGTAAAATCCTGAAGTCATATCTCGTTTAAAATAGATTATTTAATTATAAAGCTCCTACAAAAATTTTGAGTGAATTATGAATATTATCTCACATAAATAGTGATAGTCATTATAGTTTTCTATAATTTGACATTTTATTTGGAAAATTATTTGTTATTTACAAAGAAATTATTTACAGATACAAAAATGTAAGACTTTAAAGAAGCAAGTTTTCAAGTACATTTTATGAAGCAGTATTTCCTATCACATAAAAACTTTAAGTCTTTATTATTAGGACATTTGATTCAAATTATTCCCATTCCCATTATTATTTTATGGCTTAGTTGAAATGATATAAAATAATAATAGTTAACAGTACATGAGCATGTATCATGTGACAGGCCCTTTAGTGAGCATTTCACCTGCACTAACTTCCTTAAACATTCACATAAGAAAAAAATTATAGATTAGGAAACTGAGGTTAGGGATGCTTGATAACCTATCCAAGGTCATAGACTTTTGTATAGTTGAATTATATAGCATGAGACAGGTAGAAGTATAGGTTAGATTCTACTATAAACATTTTTAACAAAACTTGTTCATTTATATGTAGTAATAGTATATAACAAAAATCTGGCAGTATCTAATTAGACCTTTGCTGTCTAATGTGGTAGCCACTAGCCACATATAGCCACTGAGTACTTGAAATGTGGCTAGTTTGAATTGTGATGTGCTGTTAAGTGTAAAATACAACCCAGATTTCTATGATTCAGTAAATAAATAATAAAAAAAAAACCTCACTACTATTTTTTAATACTGATTGCATGTTTAAATGATACTATTTGGGGTCTGCTGGATTAAATAAAATATATTATTAAAATCACTTCTAAGTGTTCCTTTTTACCTTTTAATGTAAAAATTTTAAATTACACATGTGGCTTGCATTACATTTCTATTGAGTATCACTGATATAGATAACCCCATAGATTATTATACCATAAATTCTTTATGTAGTGCTTGTATCAATGCCCAGTGGCTAATGACGACAATTGCACAAGTCAAAGGGTTGATATCAATGAATATTATAAAGGTGGTAGGATTTCCACTGGCTCATTTCTTCATAAATATGGAACCAATTATGGGCTCTACAAAATTTCTGGGGATGAAACAATTCCTTAGTACAGGTGTCAGTCAATCTGTAGCCATCATGTAGAAATGTTCAAATGGGCTGCCCTCCAAAGCTCTAGACCAGGGGTCTCCAAACTACGGCCCGCGGGCCGTCATCCGGCCCGTGGAGACCTTTTTATCTGAATAAAATAATATTAAATAAATAATTAAAAACAACATCTATGTTTTGATTCTTTTTTATTTGGACCTCGTGTGTGTAGTCGGCCCCCAAACTGCTGTTTGATAGTTAATGCGGCCCACGGGCTGAAAAGTTTGGAGACCCCGGCTCTCGACCAATAATTCTCAAACTCAAGGATTCATCAGAAATCACTTGTGAGCTTTTAAAAACAACGATCACTGGGTTCCACTCCCAGAGTTTCTGATTCAGTGGATCTGGGATGGGGCCAATAATCTGCATTTCTAACAAGTTACCAAAGGACACTGACACTACTGCTCCACAGAACACACTTTGTGACCAATGGTTCTTAACCTCTGGTTGCAGATTGGAATCACCTGACTGGGAAGCCTTAAAAAATATATATGGTGAAGTCCAGAGCACACCTATACATAGTCAGGTATGAGAATCAATGCATAGAAATTAAGAAACCCTGTGACTCAAAGCACACTATTTAATTTCAGCGAGATAGCCCCATGTTGTATTTTTATCCCTGAGCAGAGAGACCAAAGATCAGAAATCTTTTTAACTTTAAAAATAACTTAATTATTGCTTATCACTGTTATCTACAGAGAATAATAATGAAATGGGTGATAGGCAATTTTGCACTAGAACATTACATTGCACAGAACAGGTCTTTAAAATAATAATAATTTTATAATCAATTATAAGCAAAGTAATGCCAGAAATACCTTTATCAAAATTATTATCTGATTGGTTTTGGTTTTTAGAGAAGCAAAGAAAAAAGTTCTTGAGGGCTCACTAGAACTAGACTCAACTCCTCTTACTGCTACTTAAATTAATTAGCCTATAAATATAAAAATGCACACAGATTTATATAAGAACAAGCCCTTTCCCCCATTTTTTAAAAAATCTAAAGCACAAAATTCACTCAAAAATAGGTGTATATACATAAATGAATTTACCACATTTATCAAGTTCCTTCTTTATTCCTTATTTCTCAATTAGCTTTTGCATTTTTTGTGTATTGGTAATAAAATCCTATCATTAAACCATTCCAAATTTTGCTTTGTTAAAAAAATAAATTTCCAGGGAAGCTGGGATAGCTCAGTGGGTTAAGCGCTCACTTTGCAGCCCAGGAGACCAGGGATCGAATCCCGGCTCCAGCCATGAGGACCCATATGTTGAACTGGGGTGTGCCCCCAGTTCAGTTCTTGCCGGGGCCTACGTGAGAGCCCTCGGCCCAGTTCCTGCCCTGCGCAGACCTGTGGAGTGAAACTATATGGAAAACTAATGCTGTCAACTATGGAGACTGCTCTAGGCCCTCCCCCTTCTCTCTGTCTCTATCTGTCTGTCTGTCAAAAACCAATAAAAATAAATCTTTTAAAAAATAAATAAATAAATTTCCACATCACCAAACTTCTATTAGAGTATAAGAAAAAGTCAATGGCTCTTGCTACTCATGAGAATTACCTGAGTATGCAGAAGCTCTTCTTGAAGTTGGTCGATTTTTTCTTTGTCTGACACCTAAATATTTAAAATAAATTAATTTTATTTGAGTACATTTAAGGTTTATGTAGAATGGACAGTAAGTTAACTTTTTTAAAAGTATTTTTCAGAGTAAAAACTACTGGCTTTATCTGCATATTTAATCTAAATAAATTTTAAATCACATGATTACTTAGAAAGTAAAAAAAAAAAAAAAAATACCTGTGTTCATCAATAAAAATAGCCCATCAAAATTTTATATTAAAACTCTTAAAAAGCAATCATTTTCCCATTGCTATCCTAGTTATTTTTTATAAATCGCTTGTTAGAAAATAAGACAACACATATGGCATATGGTTACTAAAATCTTCACAGGCTGTTTTGTTCTCAAGCACAGGCACTTGGATGGGATGCTCAGAGAAACAAAGCATTGCTATCCCTACAGAAATGTGTTTTGGGAGGGGTTATCATTTACAACCACTGAAAAAAATCCACTGGTCATACTGTATATTTTAAGCAAATATTATTCATTTCTATTCTACAAGTAGGGAAGTATTTAATAAATGCAAGGAATAATTTGCATTTTCAGAGTGGAGTCAGATATTTTTAAATTCAGTTCCAGTGCAATATCTGCTAACCCATTATATAGAAAACACATCAGTAGCAATGAAGTCCAGTAAAGCAACAAAAATTAATTTGACATGAAACAAAAGTAAAACAAAATCCACACGTAATGTGGAAACTACTTTAAACTGTTATTAATGCTAATAGCTCTAAGACAAAACATCCAAAAAAAAGGCAAAGAACTTTATTGTATGACAGGCTTTAAAGTAGTCACAATTCTAAATATAAAACACATTGATTAACTGTAATTAAAATAATGTCATTTGTGACAAATCCATACAACTGTGCTTTGAATTCCCTGGTGAGGTACTGAAGTTGTCATTCATCCTCAGTCTTTCAAAATAATTGTCTAATTTCTGATAATCAAAATTTGTAAACATGGATTTATTTCATAGAAGACAGAAACTGAGTTAAAATTCATGTAAATCCTTACCCATTTTTATTCATTGGCTATTTAAGCAATCAAGACATCATAATAGCAAATATTTATGAAAAAAATTAAAATTATTTACTTATTGAGGTAAACATTAATAATTCTTATCCATGCAATAAAAAGTTATTTTAAGACTTTAATTCCTATTTCCAAATAGTTTCTCAAAATTTTCCCCAAACACTTCTTTTAAATAAAAATGATAATGCTTGCTAGCAATGATAGGTGCATACTATTTTTCCCTAAAAGCTTATACCTAAAAATCTCCAAATACAATTCAGTAATTAGAGAAAAAGATAATATAAAACAAACTGTACTGTTTTCTCATTCCTACACAGCAAGCAGAGAGACTTGTGGATGAACTTTTTTTCATTTGATGAGGTATTTGTGTTAAATGGATAAGAATTATTAATAGTCTCCTCAAATGTGAGGAAGTAAGTTGTAGAAAGAGCCCACAATCCAAAGAACAAAATCTTGAAGGCCCATTATGAAATAAATACTTCCACATTTTAATCATATGGCATGCCATCATACTGTAACAATGTGATCATAAACATTTTGTTATGCAGATTAAATTCCCAATTCACTTAAAAAGGTATTTTGATTTATTTTGTTCCATTAAATATTCATTCAACTGCAGCTAAGTTAGTTTAAAACATATAAAAAGTATTACTATAAACTGTTTTAGTTTGAATATGAATATTTAATGATTTCATGTAATGTATCCGAAATGACAATAGCAAATTCAACATTTCTCTACATCTTGGACAATAATTAAGAAACTAATACAATTACACAAAGCTTAGATTGTTTATCAAAGCCAAAGGCTTAAAAGGTGAACTTAGTAATTTGGTAAAATAAAAAGGGTATACAAAAAGTTAAAATTATATAGGATTAGGATATTACAAACACAATCTTATGCTAATATTAGTATTTAGTAATATAGACTGTTAAGATTTTTATAAATTCAGATTTTTAGGAGTATTTAGATTTATTATTTGCCCATCTGGCACGAATGTTAGAGGAGTAACTCATGCATTTTTACCTTCTATCTGCTAAGTCTAATGAAATATCAAAATTAATGTTATATTAACGAAACAAGTGGTGGTGGAGTCAAGAATGACATCTAATATCTTCCAGGGAACAAGATGAAAACCTTTACGTTCACAAAATAAATATTAAAGATTAATGAGAGGATACTTTTACATATTTTCTAAAGAGAACAGCACATGTTATTTTTAATCTATCACTGAATTAGCAATTTGTTCTTGTTCTGTAGTTGAATATGTTCAGTTTGCATTATGAAATTAATTTAAACTCACCCTGACAGAAATGAATATCAATGGTCTTGAAACCAGAGCTTTTCTACAATTCCAGGGCTGTGAAATTGATGGAGAAAGAGCGGAATCCTCCGCAGAAACAAGCTAAAGCTGAAAGAGAAAAACCTTTACTAGCTCCTCACAAAAACCAAATCTGATTTTAAATTTTCTTAGTAAATCATTATGGCCATTATGAAAGACCAAAATACATATACAAAAGACTCACAAAAATTTCTATGGATGTGTACATATTCATAGAAGGCAAAAGTACCAATAGCAGTTTTAATCGGTCATTACATGAACTCCTTTGCTCAGAAGATAAAGTGAAATTTTATTAGCTGCTACAAACAAGCTATAAAAAATGAAGATCTAGTTATATTTACAAGAAAGTAAAGGATAAAGAATGATCAACATCAAATAAACATCTGATGAATTAGGATTTTGATCATTCTGATAGTGAAGGGTTGAAAAGTCATCTGTATACCAACTATTGGGGGAAAAGTGGAGAAAATACAGGAGGAAAACGATTTTCAGGATAGTAAGGGGAATGATGTCATTATAGAACAGTATAAACGGTTTTTAAAGCCCCACTTACTTTCACACAAGGAAACTCCAAAGTGGGCAGGAATAAGCCCTATTTGGTGCTCCCCTAAGTAGGCCTTAATAAACAAATAAAGGTATGGTCCTGTCAGTTGCTACAAATGGGGAAATGGAAACATAAAAAAGTTACGTGCATAATCCAATAAATATTAGAAATAGAGATGATATCTCTATGCCTGAAAAAAAAGGCTAGTAAAGTAGGCTTCAACTGAGCATTAACCTTTGGCAATGGAGAAAATGAACAGTATTCACTTCTCGTATACCTTAAATCATCAGATTGAAAAGCTTAAGCCATGTTTTAAATCTTTAATGGCAGATCTATAGGACTCATTTTATTTTACCATTATGAACACTTAAGAACAAGAGCTATAATCACATTTCTAAATACCATACCAGAACATAATATCCCCTTCTTTCTGTAACAACGCTAAGGAAAGGATGGCTCAGTCTAAGCATTAAATTTGTTAGAATATTTAAATGGTATTCTCAATAGTATACAGAACAGAGAAAGCTAAAGCACCATTTAAAATAAGTCTTTCCTTGGTTCACATGTACTTTAATTTAACCATAAAAGAAAATAATTTATTTTCTATATCTACCTTTGTTATTCATTCACTGAAAGCTAAACAATGTACAGTAGTTGATTCCACAGCCATGGAATTGAGAAAAGCCAGGAAGTGACCCTGAAAAAATAAATGGAACTGTGATAAGTATTATTTCTCAAGTATTAACCACCACCAAATGAGATAAGGTTAGCCAGCAGAATTATTGCACTAAATCATTACCTATAATATTGGTTGATTATACCAGAACCTATAGGAAGCTAATTATATGTATGAATGAATCATTTTTCCTAAGTGAGAATATATATCACTTCAAAACTTTTCTGATATGTGACATAAGCTGATGTCAAGATTTCAGAGTATAACTTTAAAATCATTACATTCATTTCACTGAATCAAAAGTCCCTTTAGAACATTAACCTTGGGATCTATCCACACTGTGAGATCATCTAACAGCCAAGAGCATATTTTTAAGGACTTCTTAATTATACCTATAACCAAACATTTGTATAGAAATTCATGCTTTTATTAGAATCTGTTCTTTAGTGACCAGAATTATATCAAATTCCCAAAGTTCTATTTTTCAGAAATCCAAAGTAAAAATTTATTTGCTCTGACTTTATTGATGAATGTGGACAAATTTTACGTAATAATTTATCAAAAGTATGTAATAATAAATATGTCCAGAAATTAAATAAAAATGGTTTTCTTCTATTAAAAAAGTAAGAATGTTCTCTGCTGATCCATTTTACAAATACATTTCATTCTTTAAATAATTTAACATGGTCATCCACAGTAATGCTTTTTCATTTTAGAAATGAAAACTTGGAGAATAGGTAAATAGACAAATTGGTTACTAACTTAGGATGATTAAATAACTGAACCAAGTAAACCATAATTCATAATTCTTCTCTAACTACAAATCCATGGACCCTCACAGATAATCTAATTTTCAGAAACTACGTATTTTGGGTATGTTTACCCCCTCCAGGAATGTTATATATGTGTATTATGTATGCATCTTTCACATTTTTACTTTGTCAAAAATAATTTCTCATAATTGGGGTCCATGAATGGATTAAGGCGACATGATCTTGGCAGAAATGGCTGATTAATGCGATACGTGAGTAGCCCCCTTAAACCATCCATCACCTTGCGCTTCGGTTGGGCATAGCTCGTGCTATATTGGCCAGCAGCTCTGCGTGCTTCCTCTTCATGCTCTTGAATTTGCTGTTGTAAGAGAATGAGCTCACCAAGCAGACCCTGCCATGAGTTTACAATGAGGAGAAGAGGAAAATTGGGGAGGAGAACAATGTTAAACCAAAGGGCACAAGAAAGGAACAGATGTCAGTTAGGGAGGAATGGACAGCTTACAACAAAAAATGGAAACATTTATGTACCTTTAGAGCCACCATATAATTGAGCTCTGTACCATATTTCCATTTTTCCCCCTCAGTAAAATTAGATGTCTCAGAAATATAAAACAGCAGTTTAAAAAGTGAAAAGAAAAATGCATTGACTGCTGGTAAAACGAACCAGATATTTATCAATAGAGAGTAAAACCTTAGACTAATTGGAATGTTCAAGGAAGGTGATGCTATAGTTAACTAATTCCTAGTAATAGGAAACTCAAGAAAATAAATAATTCAACACTTATTTTTGAACTGCCAATATGAAATAGTGTATGCTCCAGACTTGATACACATGGGGAAAAAAACAAAACTGAGTTTTTGAACAGTATTGACCTTACAGAAATAAATCTTTTAATTCTCCACCATAATCCTGCTAGGACTGAATGGAGGATACACATGGCTTATTTACTTATTTAATTATTAGTTTTAAGTAAATATTTTTCCTTGATATCTGATGTCATCTATTAAATATTACAGACCCTCAAAACTATTGAGTTTTTGATAATCAGGTTAATCAAGGTTTTACATTAATCCATACATTCTTCATGCCTATAAACACAAGATTATTTGGCTAAAATTTAGGTGTTTTTTTTCTTTTTACAAATTAAAAAAATAATGTTTTAGGTGCTGGTTTAACTTTAATACAACAAATAAGTAGTTTGATTGACTGAATTTTCACTTTTTATGAGCTGTTTTCACATTCAATAAAAATAGCCTCTGAGAAGATAACCAAGAATATATCAATTACTAAAGCAAAAGCACTACAAAAGAACATAATTTGGATACAGAGGTAATATAATTATTATTATGACAATTAAAAATAAAACAAAATCCAGTTTGAACCTATGCATAAAATAATCACCATTGTGTTTAAAATTTGTTCTATGTAATAATCATGAAATATTAATCTGGTGTAGTTTTTATCACAATGTACTCATATGTGGGATGATACTAAAATACATGGCACTTTTGCACAGTATTTTTAATTGCTACCCTATTAGATAACAGACCTGGAGAAATGTAGGAGAAAGGACAACTAAGAATTAAGATTGTCACAAGCCTAATATTTTCTCAATTATAAACCATAAAAGGTTAAGTTCCAATGAATGAAGCCACTATTTAATTTGCACAAGAACAGCATTCTGGGAGAACATGGGCTTAGTAGTTACCAAGTTATAAAAATAAATAGAGGAAAAGTAATACTCATTAAAATGACCTAAATTAGGAGTTTCACATAGCTTCAGAGTTTTTTTTAAATAACTGCCAAAAAAATTTTATTTTGTATAATACAATTAGAAAGTCTCTTAAAATACTGGCTATCATTACATTCAAATTTTAATTAGTAGACTCACCTAGAGGCTTAACAATTTATTTATTTATATAAATAACTAAAAACTTATATAAATAAAAATGTTTTTTAGAAAAAGTAAATACAAACAGAAAAGTATTTTAAATTAATGGACAGTGTTAGCATATAATCTTGGGCATTTTTATTTTATTTCATCCTTAGGTTAAACACATGAGGCTATAATCATTGCAACCAAAAATTTATGACTTACTATACATCAAAAGATGAAACTAGTTGATATTTCTCTATGACAAGAGAACATCAAAGTGGCAAGTAACATAACTGAAAAATCAACATTTGTTTCTAAACTCACCAGTACAAAATGTATTTATAAAAACCTTACCTTTAAAGATATATCTTTTAAATGAATACTTTTACGATCATTGGTAAGTCTACCAAAGAAAGACAATGCCAACTCACTACTCTCAGCATTCCCATAATTTCTGTCATGTTTTTCATTTTTTATATCAGTTTTTCATCGAGCAGAAAGATCCAACTTATTTTTATTCCACTTATTTTTATTAATTTAGTGACTTACTATAGTCACTTCTCACAAAACAACTGCCTTTTAAAGAAGGGAATTCCCATGTTGGCTTATACAGTAGTGTACCTTCGCTTTAATTAACATACCAACCAATATTCTAATTTATAAAACGCCAAAGCAGTGAGAAAATATTCCATATTTCTTAACTGTCTGTGCTGGCCTATCACAGACAGAATTCTTTTTCTACTTATAGTTTAAACACCCTCCCTAATCCACTGCTTATATCTATATATTGATACAAATTGTATGGCAAATGCTCTAATATCTATTATAAGAAAACACTTTCTAGTGACACCTCAGTTTATTTCTAAGTCTGTTACTGAAGCACTGTTATTTGACGATAGTTGAAATTAGCTGTTACCTCCTGAAAAAAAGTAGGAAGAAAACAAAAATTAGACACACAAAAAGCTATACTACACGACTAAAGGATGCTACCCTTATCCAATTTTAGACATCAAATCTCACCCTAAATACCAAGTGACAGGCTCTACAGCTCCAAAGTTACGGCGATGTAGAATAAGAAAGGGGAAGAAATGTGTATATCTCCTGTGCAAGATATACTCCTTAAATGGACAAAATATTTTCTTTAAATATTTTCTAAAGCTTAAACCTTTTTCTTTCAAGAAGTAGTACACAGTTTTAAATGATATAAGAGGGCTGTCCAGAAAAAAATTCAGCCATAAACTCCTTATTTTTCATATTACATGGCTGAATACTTTCCGGACAGCCCTCATATACTACATATTACATATAATTGATGTTAATAACAATAAATACTTATTACAAACTACAGATGATATACACTAAATATATCCTAGCTATAATCAGTTTCACACTGCAGCTCTCACAGTCTCATATTTTATGCACAGTGTCTTGGAGTTTTTTGGGGTTTTTTTTTTTAATTATAATGTAAGATCAAGAAAATCAGTGATAACTACAGAGAACCAAAATATCAACTGAAAATGCTGCTAAGAAATAAAAGCTGAGTTTGGTGCAAAAAAGTTTAAATAATCTTGAAATTATAAATTGGTACCGGTATATGCGAGCATATTTAAAATATATGAGGGCTGTCCGGAAAGTATCCAGCCATTGTAACCGTTCTTGTTACATTGTCAATGGCTAGATTTTTTCCCCAGACATTCCTCACATTTTTTATCAATATTTTAAAAATTTATAGCACAGCAGGGCCCATATCCTGTTTGTTTTTATACCTGACACCTAGAAGAATGCCTAACATATTAGATGTTAGTCAGCACCTAGAGTAGAGCTTGATACATGCCTATTATTTGAATGAATCAAATTATACCCTACTTCTACCTTCTGCATACAATGTTTCTATTATAGCATAAAAACCAAATTGTATTTCCTAAAAAATGCTTATTTTATAGATAAGCTACACACGAGCTCTACATCCATTCTCCCATTTGCACAATCCCCAGAACAGACTCCACAGAAACTAAGAAAAGGGGAAGAACTTAGTCAAATAATGTTAATATGCTGTTAACTCATGCATTAATTCAAACAGTAAGATAATAATAACAGTCATCACCATCATCATCATCCTAACAGCCAATATTTACTTAGTTTTACTGTGTGTCAGATCTTATGTTGAAGGGCTTTACATAACCCTATCAGGTAAGGTTTCCCCTTTTTGTAGAAGAGGAAGCCAGAAACTCAGAAAACTAAGGAACTTGTCCAAGGTCACACAGCTCAGAGAGCAGGAAAGGCAGGATCTGAATGCAGGCAGTGTGACTACAAAGTGTGTACCTGATACCACCCTGGACCCTTCAGGTTCAATCTACATTTAAAAGAAGAGAATGGTAATATCAATACTACAATACTTGGAAAGCACATTTAAATTATCCTTTAGAGAAAGGGGAGCTAACTATGGTGGGCTAGCTGAGTAGCCCAGAGATCTTAGGGTCTGCAAAATTAAAACATTTACTATCCAGTCCTTTAAAAAAAAGTTTGTCAATACCTGGTCTATTAATATTGTTAAGTAACTTGGGTCCAGAAAAGAACTTTATGAAAGTGAAGACATCTTTTACCTTCTGTTTAAAAATTATTTCGAGTCATTAAACTTTTCAGCTTGAATAATTCAGCTATTAAACTAACTAAAAAGAACTATTTTTTTCTTTCCCAGTAATAAAAAACTCTGCTCATGATATTTACAATGAATTGAAAATATTTATTATTATCAGAAGGAAATATGCCTTTCCACTTGGATTATTTAACTTGCCCCAATTTGGAAATATCACATCCTATTTTACTATTTGAATAATTTCTACAAATAACTTCATGAGATAAATCAACCTATTACCTATTGGTAATTATCAATATTACAATTTCTACCAAATCCCCTATGTTCTAAATTTCCTATAAAGTGATATATACACATTATATACTTTTATTTTTAATGATACGAAAGTACAGTGTGCTTATTACTAAGAAAGTAAGGTTGCCTGTTTTACCATTCCACTTTTCCTCACTATAGATCTTCCCTGCTTTTCTTCCTTTGATCCCTCTGCTTCCTATCTACTACACTCCAGTACACAAGTGATTTGGCTTCCTGGCTAAGAATCTAACCAATGTAAGTGCCTAGTTGTTAGATGCTCAGGCAGCTTACGTTTCCTGAATCTGTGGTTACTTTATGTTTCTCGTTATTAGAATTTCATTTTGCCAAAGTTACTACATTATTTGTTACATGAGGAATCCCAGAAATATAAATAGTACTTAAGCAACACTGCTTCCTTACAATTCCAAATACCAAGTAACATGTACTACTACCTTCACATTCTTGTTCTTCTCAATAGTTGCCAAATAGTGAATAAAGGCCAAGAGAAATTCACAGGTAACCAGAGCAAAAAGAGATATTACATAAAATCTTTGGACCCACTGTTGTTGGCATTAATGAAATTTATTTACTTTAAATTGGCCTCTTTTCTACTGGGTTAAATCAATCAACTGACTTTGCTAAGAACTCAGCACTATCCCAGGTGCTCTGAAAACAGATACTTTGTGATAGAAATATCCCATCAAATAGTAAGAATGTAAGACAAAGTATAATAAATACAGTTTCATATAGCAAGTGTTTTAAATGTTAATAGTATGATTAATGGAATTAAAATGGTTATAGAAGCCTTAATGAAGGTGGCAATTGCATGGGGCTTTAAGGATGAGTAAAAATTAGGCAGACAAAAGGAAAGAGAGCTGTTTCAGCTGAAAGGTACAACATAAGCCACAAAAATAAGAATTAATTAAACAAGTGGAAAGGAAGAACAGTACTGTATTACTGTTTAATAATTATATTTAAAGCAGCAATACCACTTTTCATGATTTAGACTGTAAAAAGGTCCTTCATATATTTTCTGTAAATTATAAATGTGCTTGCAACCTTCAGACTGACTGCCTTATTTCTGTGATGTCTATAACCAATCAAAAATATGACACAACAAAACTACAGATAATAAAATCTCATTAGTAAAATAATTTCTATTAGAATATAATAATCTTACTAAATCTAAAAAAGGAGATACACTAAGTGGTCTTGTCACCTATATATATTATGCTCAATATACACAAATCTACTGATTTACAAATCAGATCTGTCTATTAATTTATGAAAATAGGCTCACCACACCAATTCCCAATTTCTCTTCAGGTCTCAAAAATATTATTCATTCCACACTAAGGGCTCTTTCTAATATTTTTCTCCAGTGGACACAAGTTTTAAAATTTCTGATTACCGGTAACAAAAACCACTTATTAAAAAGTGGTTACAGTATTTTTCAAATTTTTATTTATCAAAAATAATTACATATCATAAATTTTGATCACATAACATACATAACTACTGTCCACAAACTGAGTGGATATATATATCCAGGCAAAATCAAAGACACTTGATGTTTAGTTAGCCCATACATGGTTATGTGGAAAGATGTGCTTTTTGTAGAATTTTTGAAGACCTCCATCACAGAACACCTAAACGACTAATGACCCCAGAATGAGAACCTCAGGTAATCACTTCATCATGTTGTTCATTCTGTCTGACTCAAGTCAAACAATCTGACATCTGTGTTCCCTCAATTCCCTGTCACTTTCACTTCAGTTGACTTTGGGAGGTCCTAACTGTTCCTCTACTTGCCAGCACTTCTCCAGATGTGTTCTTCTGTTAGAAAGCACAAATCCTTTTTCTTTTTAGTTCTCGTTGTAGAACTGTTTTCAATTTATTGCTATTTTTTTAAATCTGATCCATATTTACTCTTATATTTCTAGAGTCTAGCCAGAAACTTACCGTAGGTACAAACCAGACAACCATTAAGCAAAGGTATGACTACTTCAAACCCAGAATACCATTTTACGTCTGGAGCTCCAAGACACGAGACTGAACCAACCAAAAAGGTATCAGCTAAACTCTAGATGCCATCTACCACCTCTGATCATTGCCCAAAATTTCAAACTTGACATTTTAGAGCAAGCTTGTGCAAATTGCAGCCCATGGACCACATGCAGCCCAGGGCAGCTTAGAAACCAGCCCAACACAAATTTGTAAACTTTCTTGAAACATTATGAAAGTTTTATTTGCAATTCTTTTTTTTTTTTTTAGTTCATCAGTTATCATGAGTGCTAGTGTATTTTATGTGTGGCCCAAAACAATTCTTCTTCTTCCAATGTGGCCAAAGGAAGCCAAAAGGTTGGACAATCCTGTTTTAGAGTAATTTCAAAAAGGCTAGGACTAAGCTAAAGGTCTCTCCTTCCATGCTTACATTGAACTATCAGTTTGTAGACAGCCATCTTAAAATCAGTTTTACTACATCTTGTCTGAATGGTTTATTATTCTCATGTATCACAGGTAACAGTCAAACCTTGAAAACATAATGCTGCATATTAATAGAATTAAAACCACTAGTTGAGGCTGGAAATGCTTTTTCTATATAGTAAATTTTTATACTACATTTGCTACAACTTGATTAGGCCTGTAAGGAAAGGAGCTTAGTTACTACTCTAGATTTAACATTTACAACAAATAGCTGAAAATAAAAATTGGTGAGATTTTAATGGGAAATCATAAAAAAATTTAAGAGTCGCAAGAAAGTCTATGAGGGCATTTATTTTCAAACAACCAAGAGTAAATATGCCTTCATGTCTATTGTAAAAAATCAAACTTGTAAATATAATTAAATTCCCAGAAATCCATTCTTTTACTTCTTCCATATTATAGAGCTCCTGGTCATTTATTGATTATTCATTTATCATCTTAGGATTTTAAGAAAATTATAAGAGTCAGGCCCTAAAATAGGTTTCTCAGTCGCCAAATTTCTCCTAGGCCATATCAGAGAAAAGCAGAAACCCAGACCTCCCCTAACTGATCTAGGCAACAAGAAATCTTACCACTCATAAACATACCTCCATATCTGTAACAGAAGTCCCTTCTCCCCAGTTAGATTAGCTCCTTTCTGTATAGTACGTCTACCTGCATTGAGGGCCCAGGCCTTGGCTCAAAATAAGCTGTGCATAATAGGCTAATTTCTATTCAAAATTTTTTCCCCAGTAGCATAAATAATTATGAATGTACCTTGGTTATAATAAAGCCAATGAAAAAAGTCCCAAAAAGATCAAGTTAAAAGGCAAAAGATAAATCTTTTGAAATTAAAACTTGAAATATCATGTAAAAAGTTCAAAGTTGAAGGACAGGAGGAAAGAGAAACCTATACATTGGAATTATTTTCTTCCTACTTCCAAAATAAACATAAAATAATTTCCTTTCAATAGAATGTTAAAACCCTAATAACCTTCACTACATATTCCATTTTGAATTTTAAAATGTTCATTTTTTTCCCCAAATATCTATCTAGATACTATTTTTTAATTTTCAAGTAATCAATTATCTTACTAGTTCCAATATATGAAAAAAGTAAAGACTAAGAAAATATCAGATTAACATATGAATATAAATAGAGAACAAAGTACAAGGGCTGTCCCCCCCAAAATCCAGCCATAAATGCCTCTATTTTTCATATTATATGGCTGGATACCTTCCAGACAGCCCCTGTATGCTAGTCTACAGAAGCAATTCTCCTAAAATTTTCATATGGATTTTGTTAATGCATGTGTTGAAACCAACAAACCTTAAATAACTCCTTGTATTGACTATCAATGTAAGAGAATTAATTTATCCCCTAATAACCCACTTATTTTCTTAATATTTCTCCTAAGTGTATGCCATTAAACACTAAACCCCTAGGAAGCTATTTCATGAAAAAGGGTTCTGTTGCTAAATAAATCTGGAAAACCCTATACACTTTGACTTTTCCTGGAGCTTCACAATGCATATGAGTACATTAAGGTCGGAGAAATCCTAGGGAAAAATGAAGTCTGCTTGTTTCATTTATAACAGCTTTGCTCACACATATTTAACAACTAAGCTCTTTGTTGGGGACAAACCCTTAAAACTAATATCTCATAGAACATATCTGAAGGAAATGAGTTTCTCCAATTATATTTCCAAAACTGCTATATAGTACATTGTATTTCGTACCAAGATTAGTAACAAAACTCTACTTAAGTGTTTTATGTTTGTTCCTCAGATCCACCATTTTCAAATCTCCCATGTAGGTAAAAAGTTTTTAAAATCTTTCAAGACTACCTGTGTGAAGAATTCTCCTTTACACTTACTTACCTTTCTAAAATGCTTGTCACTTTCAGGTCCATGATCTGTTGCTCTAAATGTGGTTTCTCCAGATGAACCTTAAAGATAAATATGCAATCCTTTAAATTCTCCAGTGATGTCAATGATCTAAACTAAATTCCAAATTATGTTTAGTCAATTAAAAGATAAATGAATTTTTAGAGAAAGTATCACTTTTTTGAAAACTATTCTTATTTTAAGAAACAAACTGGTAACCTATGCATAAAATTTTAAAAAATAGGGGAAGCCTGGATGGCTCAGTGGGTTAAGCGCTCACTTTGCAGCGCCGGGGACCGAGGATTGAATCCCGGCCCCGGCCCGTGTGGACCCATATGCTGAACTGGGAGCTCCCCTAGTTCAGTTCTCTCTCTGTCTCTATCTCTCTGTATCTCTCTGTCTGTCTGTCTGTCTGTCTGTCTGTCTCTCTCTCTCTCTCTCTCTCTCTCTCTGTCAAAAATAAATAAATAAATAAAAATATATTTAAAAAAAAGTTAAAAAAAAACTTTTTTTTAATTATAGCACATTGAACCTATTTTTTGAAATATCACTGAAAATTACAAAAAATAAGACAGTATTTGATAAGTATTTTACATGAGAGTACTTACAGTTCAGCCTATACCACTGCCATTACAGACTACATATAGTAAAAAAATAAATGTAAAATGTCAACTATGGCAGGGCAGATGAGACAAACCAAAATTACTTTTCATATCAATTATCAAAAACAATCAGATCAATTTCAAGAAAACATTCTGGTAAATTACTTTTAATAGTTTTAATCTTATAATATAGATACATATTTACAAATTTTAGTGTTACTACAAAATAATTGTTTTATTATTCCCACCTAAAGGAGAATGAATTTGCCCAATGTAATTGTGGGGTTTTAAAGTTCAGCATAAGCAGCATTATAATTTGGTCTGCAATTTTATTTTCAACTAGTTTATTAGAAGCATTTAAAAGGCATGTTAAGGTCAGCAAAAATGTCTGTTTACACACCTAACAAGAGAAGCAGGTCAGAAGCTCCTATGACTTCACTAACCAATTTGTGACCTGTGAAAAATCAGCAAAAGGGGAAATAGAAATGTAAAACTTAACAGGAATGAGTAAACAAAGATGTCCGAGATCTCAGATATACATCACGGTAGGGGAGTAATTGGGCAAATACACCAGGATTAACCTTAGTAAATTCTACTCATTATGGTCTACCATAATTAAATTTGTTTTAAAATCACCCAAATTGGCTCAAACCAATTATGAAAAGCAAACACATAGGAAGTCTCATCTACTCGTCAAGAACAAGTGATACTTAGTCCCTCACTGAGTACAGACTAGCTTAAGTTCTTGCATCCTTTCATTTTGTTGAGCTAAACAAAAATTAGTCACTGCACAACAGAAGTTAGTGTTTCTCTTTTTTTTCAAAAACCTGTTTTTCATTTGCATTAAATGTTTTCATTTAAAAGACAGGACTAACAAATGAATACTTCTAATTATTTTTCCTCTGTTACTCCTGACATTTTAAATGAGATCAAACACAGGTCTTTCCTTACCTGTGGTGAAAAAGTCCTTCAATAAACTGAGACTTTCAACAATTTTGTCAAAGTCAGGTGCCAACTTTGCAAGGTCCTCTGAATTAGGAAGGGCTTTTCTAATTTTCTCTGGAGAAGACAAAAAGAATATATAGTCTCAAAATAAGGATTTAATTATTAAAACATTAATAAAATTTAAATAATCATCCTATGTAAATTAAAATAAAAATATTTTTCCATTTTTTTCCCCATTACTACTACAACTGCTACCTATATCTGAAACAATATATTATTTGATGATATTCTATAAGTCATGAAATTAAAAAAAAAAGATTCACCAAACATATGGCTTAGACGGAGACTTTCAATTTATAAGTTAAATGCCTTAGACAGAAGCACTGTATTAACAATGTTAACACTGGATTGGAATCAGAAGTACTTGGGGGAGAAAGTTAAAGCAAAAAGGCAAAGAATCAAAGAAAAAAGAGAGAGAAACATATCTTATAGCACCTGGGCTAACTCAAAAAAAGCAATCACACTCCAGTTCAAGTTCAAGAACAGAATTCCTTTAGGTACTTTACTCCCTCTTTTCATAATCTGTAAGAAGATTCACACCTATTACCAACTAGAAGTAGCTATAAACCTAAGGCAAACTTATTTTAGCTAGCTTTATTTATAAAATGGTCAAAGCATTTATTTTGGTTTAAAAACAGAACAATTCTGTCCAAGTATGGTACAACTTTTCAGTCTTCTGAATTAAGGCTTTTCTCGTTTTCTCTAAAGGCCAAAACAAATATTCTCAAAATAAGAACGTGTCAGCTATTATTCTCAGTGCTATAAAAGCATTAACTTGCTTTATCTTCAGAACAACTCTACAGAATACCCATCATCAGCCCCATTTTACACATGAGGAACTGGAGCAGAGAGGTTATGTAACTGGACCCAAGCATACAGCAGCAGCAGAGTCCAAATTTAAGCCTAGGCAAAGGTAGGTTCAGAATCCAGGTTCTCAGCCACTACACCAAGGTACTGGCAAATATATCAGGTTCAAAAGTTCTCCACATCAATATTAGAAAAATAATTCGAAAAAGTACCTTTTCTACAAATACCTATGTCAACACAGCACAGTTTTAAGTGCTGTGAATAAGTGCATGTAGACATTAATTTCACCCTCATATGCACCTAAGCTAAGCAACTAGTCTAAAAAAGGAGGCTGAGGAAAATAATTTCATCCAAATTTTTTTTTTTAAAGATCACCATGACTTACTGGCAATAATAGTAATCAAATACACTTTTTTCTCATCTACCTATTATTACAAAAATGGGGACAGTGTCCACAATAGGGCAAAATTACTCTGGACATTAGCAGACTTTTAAGGAACCCAGTTACAAAAAATAGATGCAAACAAGACATCTAATCAAAAAGAGCTAGTTGGGTGGGTCATATGTTCTGGGTAACATAAAACATCAAAAATAATGTTAGAGAAGGCTGCTGGACAGTATAGCAAATGCTGACAAAATGTGTTAGGTAGCAAAAGATAAGATACCCAAGTCTACATTCACTATAATTATACAATTTTTCAAAGGACACTAAAATATTAACCCCTTACACAGAGTAGATATAAGTAAAAGAAGATGCTCCATTAGGAGAGGGCAGCTATGTTAAAGTGATGGACTAGTGGATACTTTTTTTTTTCTTATAAAGTTCTTCTTTGATATTGTTATTTTTATCATTAAAGTAAAACTTCTATACATTAAACTCATGAGTTAGGAAACTAACTCAACACAACTAGTTCTCTTTCCTAGAGATATGAGCACATAAAAGTATGTTAATGTTGATGATACAAACCTAAATCAATATACTCATCAATCTCCCACACAAAGTCAGGCACAATCCATTTATAGTCACTAAGGTCTGGTATCATATCTTTCCATTGGTCAAAAGTCTAAAAGATAAGAAAATATGCCAATCAAATGCTCTGAATGCCATGTAAAAATAAAAAGAGAACATTTTCATTTATTTAGTTAAACCATGCTAATCTACTAAGAGTGATATATTACATTCAAAACTTTTAGAAACAAAATAGCATCAACTCTTTTAAAAACAAATAATAGGCAAGTATATAAAAACGTCAATGTGCCTTTATTGAATATGGAAAATTTAAAACTTCAAAATATATTCCTATTTCAAATAGGCTTCATGACTTGGCTTTAAACAGTACTGTGGTTGGGGCAGCCGGATGGCTCAGTGGGTTAGGCGCTCACTTTGCAGCCCCAGGGACTGAGGACTGAATCCAGGCCCCAGCCCGTGCGGACCAATATGCTGAACTGGGGAGTGCCCCCAGTTTGGTTCTCACCAGGGTGAGACCCAGCCCAGTTCCTATGCAGCCCTGCGCCCACTTGTGGAATGAAACTATGTGGAGAAACCGATGATATACAACTATGGAGACTGTTCTGGGCCCACCCCCTTCTCTCTGTCTCTGTATCTCTCTCTCTCTCTCTCTCTCTCTCTCTCTCTCTCTCTCTCTCTCTCTCTCTCTCTGTCAAAAATAATAAAAATAAATCTTTAAACACTACTGTGGAATAGAAAGAAAACAGACCAAGCATCAGGACACCTTGCCTCTGGTCCTAGCCAGGGAAGTGGTTGCATGAATAGGGCACTTAACTTTCCTATCTGTGCTCCTAAATGGCAAAGCTGAAAAATCAAACCAAGGTGGTCTCACACCAGGACAGCGTTCCTTCCACTAGGCCATATTTATCTCCTATAATCATAACTAAGATTCAAAGGCATTTTCTTATTACTATTCATGCCACTAAAAAAGTCTAGTATATAGCAGAGATATATAACATTTTAACATCAATTTTTATTTTATTGCACTAAAAATTATTTATGTTATAAAACTTACAATAATCAGATGAATAACTAGAAAGTCACTAGGAAAGTTAAACTCACCTTTTTGGCTGTGTAGCCACCCCCAACAGCAGATCCCAATACGAGGTACCGAAGTTTTAGGAGTCTTGCAGCTAATCTTGCTGGCCAAAAATTCCTTCGGGGTTGGTAACCATACTTAATTGGGGAAAGTTTCACTTTACGTAAAGGAAGGTTAGTTAGAGAGGAGAACTGCTGAAATGATGTCCTGAATTGGGGTCTTTGAGGCTTTAAGGTAGGATGATGTGAATGATAAATACTTCGTGAAACCAGATGCAGTTTTTGTAGTGGTAAGCTTCCTTTTATTCCAGAGTTATGCTTCACTAAGGATTGGCAGACTTCACTGAAAGAAAAATAGGTATGGCAGAAAGATCACACAGGATAACAACACAAAGGAGATGACATCAAAAGAGCAATATACTAAAGGCAAAACATACCTATGCATGCACATGTAGGCAACCGTACTGTGTCATACAATAGTTCACATTTACTAACAATACGCTATGTTCCAGGCACTGTTGCAGCATGTGCTACCTCACTGCATCCTGCTAATAATCTTCTGATGAATTATCCCCATTTTACAAATGAGGAAAATGTAAATAACTAGCCTAACTGCACACTGATGTAAGGAGTAAAGGTGGTATTCAAACTCAGGCAGTGGAACTCCAGAGCCTGTCCTCTAATTTATTATATGTGGGCTATGATCCTGGTCCAAGGAATTACAACTGAAAAAAAATAAGGAGGGGACTTATTTTACTAATGCTATTCATTGTAAGTAAAAGTTGAAAACAAAATACATGCAAACTTTTGCTTTCAAGTACAAAAATGCCAGCAGCTTAGAACCATTGTTCTTTGTTCTCTAATCTATGTCTCACAATTGTGAGACAGCCCAGGGATGGAAAATAAGAAAAAAATCATTAACACTTCAGGCAACTAGCTCCCCAGAAAACTGAGAGTAGCAGAAAACAAACAAACCAAAAAATACCCAAAAGGGAAGATAATCTAAAAGTGCACATCACTGTTTGAGCTCTTCCCTCTTCTCCTTCCAAAACCATATGCCTGATTATTTATTCAACACACACTCATAGTGCTTCCTGTAGCCCAGTTCTAAGTAGTTTTAAAATATTAATTCATTTAATCATGTGGGACTAGAAACGTCTTAACAAGAAGAATCAGGGAACATACAACAATTTTTGAAAAAGGATAGTTGGAGAAAGTCGTATCTAAATACCAGGCATTATGCTAGATATATTCACAGATGCTACCATTAACTCAGAAAAACCCAGTAAAGTAAGGATCCTTACTTTATTACCAATTTGCTTTTTTAAACTGTCTTGCCTGGGGTAAAATGACTAGTAAATGGTAGAAGAGGAATTGAAATTCAATGCAGTCTGATAATAAAGCCCAGATTCTTTCTACAAGAGACACTAATGGTTAAGAGTTGGGAAGTAGTGGATGTACAAACAGGTGCAACCTCAGATAGGAGGCTGTGGTGGCATTTTGGAGCACCTGTCACCTGCTCTGGAACCCCGAGGATGACACTGGGTCTTACTCTGATTTAAGACTCAGGAACTCTCTAACTTAGGAAATCTGAGGGAAATAGTATTTAATAGGAGAAAATACACATTGTGGATTCAGGCACAGTGCTCATTTGTAGTTCTACATGTGAAAGGTTATTTCTGGCCATAAAGACATTTAACTTCTTTTTAGAACCTGGTAAACATTCTGTACACTTTTTAAAAAGTTTTGACTCCAAAATAAATAATAATTTCCCCATCTTATAAAAAGTTCTGTCTTTTATTAACCAAGAAATTAAATTCCTCTCACCTCAAACTCAGCATATATAAAAAGCAAAGCCTTCACTGTAGCTTCAAAATGGGCATATCTATCCCAGCAGTCATACACACATGAAAACTAATAACACAACAAATGCCTCTAAGTCAAAGGAGCAGTAGACAATTAAGTGGTATGGGAAAGTGAGTGATCCCTAGAGGTTGAGGTGGACAGTGAAAATTTCCCAGAAAAAGTAAAACTTAATTAGATGAGAAGAGTTAAAAAATGAAGATTGAAATTTCAGATAAGGAGAAGAGTACAGAGGTAAGACAATGAAATGGCAAGAGACCTAATAAACTAGCAAAGAAGGTCTTTTGTGGAAGGTTGAAACTGCAGAGGTGGTTTCAATAAACTACAGCACCACTGAGGATCAGGCTGAGTTTCAACTTTATTTTGTTGCCAGTAAAAGTTTATTTTGAAGCCACTGAAAGTTTCTGAGTTGAATAATATTAATGAAACAGTTATTTTAAAAGATATTAAAAGCAATGTACTACAGACTAAGTGCCCCCACCCCCCCCACCCCAAATTAATATACTGAAGCCTAATCCTCAAAATGATAATATTTGGAGGGGGTAATTAGGTTTGTACATATCATGAGGATAGAGCTTCCATGATAGAATTTGTGCCCTTAGAAGGGGATAAAGCAAACAGAACTCACTTTCTCCCCACCAAGTGAGGACAGTGAGAAGATGGCCATCTATGAACCAGGAAGCAGGCCAGACACCAAATCTGCTGGAGCCTTGATGTTGGACTTAAAGTTTCCAGAACTGTGAAAAATAAATGGTTGTTGTTTAAGCCATCCAGTATATGTTAATTTGTTATAGCAGCCCAAAATCACAAAGACACCATGTTAAATCAGAAGATAGGTAAGTAAATCAGAAGGGAAGAAAAGAGGTGATCTTATTTTAGGTGCCTAGCTATGAGAGAAGAAACTACAGTGAGGTGGCAACAGTGAGAAAGGAAAGGGAAAGGTAGATACTACCAATGACAGACTAGAGTGACTAGACATGGGAGGATGGAAAAGAAGAGTAAATAACAATCATGAGATTTTACCTGGGACAACTAAAGTTATCACTTACCAATATTAAAAACTCAAGAGATTAATCAACTTTCGGAATAGTTCATGGTTCCATAACATTTAGTTCAAACTTTCAACTCTATTCATACATCTACTTAAGTCTTTGAGTCAGATAAACTTTGGTTCTAATCATAGCTTCACTGCTTACTAGTTGGGCAATCAAAGGCAAACTGAATTTACCAAAGCCTTAGTTTTCAATCTGTTAAAATGAAACAATAGCTATATCTGAGAGTTATAGTCAGTAACACTGATTCAAGTATCTATTCTCAGACTATAGTCCTCTTTCACTACAACCATCTTTGACCCAATTGGGACAACCAAGTCACTAATACTTTATCTTCTTACCCGGTAGTCTCCATTTTATCTATTTACCCATCAAAGCTTAGAGCTAAATCCACTTCTCTTCTCACTGTACACATGTTTCCTAGGCACTTTTATCCACACTCATTTCCTCAATTACTATCTAGATATCCATCTCAAATTTCTGTCTAACACAAATAGTTAAGTTCCAGATCCTGGTGTCCAACTGCTTATTCCACATTACCACTCAGATATCAAAAATGTATACCTCCACGACAAGATCTCCAAAACCTTGGTATCTCGCTTCCTCCTTCCCTCAAAACCCTGACCCTACCCCAGTACTCCCTATCTCAGAAAATAGTATAAGCATCTATCCAGTTACACAATCCACACACTTGAGGAACCTCCCCAAGTTCTGTTAATTCTACTTCAATACAGATCTCAAATATCCATTTCTTCCATCTCTACTATCATCATTCCTTACCTGGGTGGCTACAGTGGTCTGTACCAAGGTGTCCTCCATAGTAAAAACAAAGTACTCTCCTGAATTGTAAATCTAATCATTCTCACTCACCTGCATATCTTTTAAATGTCTCCTCCTGCATTTAGAACAAAAGTCAAACTCCTGGTCTACAAAGCCCTCCATTATCATACTTCGCTCCCTCTCATATCCAGACCAGATTTCATCTAGTTCCTCCACAGTGCCATACTCTTTCCCACCTCAGGACCTCAATACCCACTATTTCTGCACAAACTCTTCTACCTACTTAACTCCTGTTACTACTGTCAATTCCTGACTGGTTTCACCTCAAGCATTCCCTCCTCTCCCTGAAACTTCACTCTTATTCAAGTCCCCCTGCTACAGTTCTTCGCTCCCTGTACTTACAAAATCTGTATTACACAACAGAGTAATTATTGGACTGATATTTGTCTATACCAATAAACTGCAATCTTCATAAGGCCAGGGTCCTGTCTGATTACCAACCACTGTAGCCCAATGCCTCACAAACAGCAGACCATAAATTTGCTGAACAAAAACGTTATTGGGAGAATTAAATAATAATTTTTTTAAGTGAAAGAAACTAGCAATGACCACGGAAAAAAGTGCTCAATTTATGTAATTTCAACATTAATTGCACTAACCTCCACTAATATATATGAATAAAAAGCCATTTAATTCTCAAAAAATTATTTGCTATTTTTAGAAAGGAATTAATTAACCCAAATATATATCTAAATAGATGAACTTTAAGCCTGAGTGGTCATGTCCCAAAGATGTTTTTGTTTTTTATTACAATCAGTCCTCACTTAATGTCTTGATAGATTCTGAAACTTTAAGCCAAACTATGTTCAAATAATGAATCCAATTTTAGCACAGGCTAATTGATATAAACAAGAGTTAAGTTCCTGTAGCATCTCAATATTATAATGAAACAAGGTTAAACATGATGACGTTATTCAAGACCTGCTGTACTTTCTACATTTTACATCCAAATCCCTGAAATTCCTATTTCCACAATGGCGTCAGCAATAGCTGTGGATGGGGCAGGGATAGAGACAGAGGGTATGGTAGTCCAAGTCAGGAACTACATGTAAAATGTTCTTCAGTTAGTACCCTGGAAGAGATTACCAACACAAAGCAAAATCCTAGCATGTACTTTGAAAGGCATTCTTTTTTTTTTTTTCTTTTTTCTTTTTAAGATTTATTTTATTGTTTTTGACAGGGACAGAGGCAGAGAGAGACAGAGAGAAGGGGGAGGGCCCAGAGCAGTCTCCATACTTGTACCTCATCAGTTTTCAACATGGTTTCCGTCCACACAGGTGTGAGGAGCCCACACAGGGTGGGAACTGGGCTGGGGGCCTCCTGCATGGGAGGCATGCCCTCTCAAGCCAGGGGCCCAACTGGGAGACAAGAACCAAACTGGGGGCCTTCCACATGGGAAGCACACCCCAGTTCAGTATATGGTTCCACACGGGCTGGGGCCAGGATTTGATCCTTGGTTCCGAGGGCTGCAAAAGCAAGCACTTAACCTGCTGAGCCACCCCGGGTTCCCCAACAATTTCCTTAATTCACTACTTACTAACCTTTTTTTTTTTTTCTTTAAAGATTTATTTATTTATTTATTTATTTATTTAATATTATTATATTTTATTGTTAAACTTAATGGGGTGACATTGGTTGATCACAATCAGACAGTTTCCCAATGTACAACTCCACATCACATCACCCATGCATCGCATTATGTGCCCAACTCCCAGAATCAGGTCCCCCTCCAACCCCATATATCTGGTGCCCACTCCCTTCTCCCCACACAACTCTCCCCCCC